>JABSTT010001806.1:0-76020 GCA_013339685.2 Hyalomma asiaticum
GTAACGTAAATAGCCTTTGATGGTCTGCCCCCGGGCGTCGTTCCTCATCAGTACCACTCTTCTATGATGCGGCATGTTGTTGTCTATCATTCCCTTCGTGCGAGTCTGCTCACGCCTAAGCACACATGCATGCTACTTAATAAGCCCAAGTTCACTACAGATTCAGAGTGCCCCTAAAGCTTCTGGCCTTAATTCGTATATTATATCATGCATTACTTACCTACCGCATTCACTGCTTCACCCCTTCTGGCGAAACTGGTGACTTTTTCCAATATTGCGCGAAATGATATCAAGAATCCAGGATAGTAAAAATTAATTATGAGATTTTAAAGATTCCATTACTTTTTATGTGCAGTATGAAAAAATGAAAAGAATACGAAGATCGGACAGTGTAGAGTGTGTCGATTACTCAAGCAACGATCCTTTGGAGGGGCTTATTTAGGATACACCCACAGGTATGTCCTTTTGGCACTTATGAAATCTCTAGCAGAAACAAAAAATACGATGTTAATTATTATCAGATCGTCCCTTATGCTCAGTAAACCGACTTATGAAAACTAATCTAAATCTTGTCTCGGCCAATTCCCTTTATTGGGTATGCGGCAGTTTAGAAAGGAAAAGGAGAAGAAGAATTCCCTCTAAAACATCCTTTTTTTTCTCTCTCTCTATCGGTTCCTTCCAATAATTTAAAATCAAAACGTAATCACTTCTTGGCCAATCCCCCCTGGTGGGTAAGTGCCGTAATTCTTCAGGAACATCATCATCATCATCATCACCGCGCTATGGCTGGAGTCCAAGGCACAGCAGACCCGGGGCCACCCCACCTTCGTGAGGTGTTCTGCTGGCACCAGGCAGAGCAGGACCGGCTGCGGCCGCAGCTTGTACACGCGCTGGACAGCGGTCAGCTGTACTGCCTTGCGCTGGCTAACATCTATGCAGACCCCAACTACCACAGCCTCAGCCACCAGGGCATTGTGCAGGCACTGCAGCTGTATGAGGCCTTCTACCGGGACCAGGCAGAGCAGGACCGGCTGCGGCCGCAGCTTGTACACGCGCTGGACAGCGGTCACCTGTACTGCCTTGCGCTGGCTAACATCTATGCAGACCCCAACTACTACAGCCTCAGCCACCAGGGCATTGTGCAGGCACTGCAACTGCGTGGATTCTTCTACCGGGACCAGGCAGAGCAGGACCGGCTGCGGCCGCAGCTTCTACAGATGCTGCACAGCGGTCACCTGTACTGCTTTGCGCTGGCTAACATCTATGCAGACCCCAACTACCACAGCCTCAGCCACCAGGGCATTGTGCAGGCACTGCAGCTGTATGAGGCCTTCTACCGGGACCAGGCAGAGCAGGACCGGCTGTGGCCGCAGCTTGTACACGCGCTGGACAGCGGTCACCTGTACTGCCTTGCGCTGGCCAACATCTATGCCGACCCCAACTGCCACAGCCTCAGCCACCAGGCCGTTTAGCACGCACTACACTGCGTAGGTCTTCTACCGGGACCAGGCAGAGCAGGACCGGCTGCGGCCGCAGCTTCTACAGATGCTGCACAGCGGTCACCTGTACTGCTTTGCGCTGGCTAACATCTATCCAGGCCCCAACTACAGGGCATTGTGCAGGCACTGCAGCTGTATGAGGCCTTCTATCGGGACCAGGCAGAGCAGGACCGGCTGCGGCCGTACCTAGTAAAGGCGCTGGACAGCGGTGAGCTGTACTGCCTTGTGCTGGCCAACCTCTATGCCGACCCCAAATACCACAGCCTCTGTGACCAGGGCGTTGTGAAGGCACCTCCAGCGCAAGTGCGTCGAGGTTGAGCCACCCGCCGACCACACACCCCTCACCGAGACCGTGCTTGCCAAAACTCCGCCGCGCATGAGTGCCCTCATGGCTGTCATCAATGGCATCATGGAATTGTACATCAAGGAAGTCATCATACCCATGAAGGTCTTTGAAGTGGTCAGACGGTTTTCAGCTGTCGGCTACCCGGAGGAGGTCCCTGTAGACGCTGCACATGCAGCGCTGCTTTGGCTGAACAAATGCTCAGTAAACATGCGGCACCGCATTGAGCATGAGTTGGTGCCGGGCAACCACCTCGTGGGGGCCGCCTGTTCTCCAGGACCTGGCGGACATGAACGATGGTTGGGCGCTGGCCGCGCTGCTCCTTCTACGGCACGCAGCACTTGCCCTGGCACGACGTGTGCCTGCCGGGCGACATCTTGGCCGACTCGCTCTACATCTTGCAGCTGAGCCTGCACATCTATGATGCGCACTTGCCGCATCATGTGTTCTTTCTGGTGGTGGAGGATGTTTATTTTGTGCGCCCTTCCAACCGGCAAATGTCACTCTCCTTGCCGACCTAATGTTTGTGTTTGAAATCCGGCCGGCCAAGTGCGTGCGATGTCCGGGACTGCGGTTTGATCCAGCCTGCGCCAAGCACACACTGCAGGCCTCTCGGCGTCGAGAGGAGTTCCTGCGCAAGGCACTGCAGCGCAAGGACGTCGAGGTTGAGCCACCCGCCGACCACACCCCCCTCATCGAGGCCGTGCTCGCCCAAACTGCTCCGCTGCGCATGAGTGCCCACATGGCTGCAGAATTCATGTAGCCACATTCCGGATTTGCGCCTACCAGATGACCACAACCAAACAAAGCACAAAAGCACAATGGGGCCTGACCAGAAACTGTGCAAGGGATGAGCCAGGGCGGAAAGCCTATCACTCGTGTTTCGCGCTCTCGTGCCCGGAAGGATAAAGATTCGGACCACCTGAGATCATTACCTAGGTGTCGTTCGGACGAAGAATGTGCCTTTCTGGCAAACCGGAGGCCAGGCTCCTCTTTGCGAAGGCGCTCTAGTGAGGCGATGGATCCTCTCCTCCCGGCTAGTAGAGTACTGTGTGTATGTTAGCGAGATTTATAGATGTTTAGTGCAGCGCATACGTTATAGCAATTTAATACATACTCGTTTTATGACTTCTTTAACTGCGAACACAACTTTTATAGAGCTTCCCTTTCCACTGTACGTTTGGAATTATTCATTTGAACTATTTCCGTAACGTAATACCTCTTATGAAACTTTTACAACAGTATGCAGTTATATACAACCTCGAGTGTTCTTTATTTCACTTGGGGGTTCTGCCTTTTAACTCAACAATACAGAAATGACCTGTGCTGGGTATAAATTAAGTGTTTATTAAGAAAGTGCTGATACAGTTGGTGCTTCCCAAACAAGTGAAAACGCAGAACAGACAGAATTTGAAAGTGCCCAGCTTCCGCATTTTGGCCAGTTTCAAGTGCTCACGTTACTCCTTCCCAACCTAGCAGTAGTCCACAAAAATATTAGTTGCTGTACTGGATATGAGTCCCAGCAATAGCTGTGGGCTATGACTGCTTTCATATCCATCGAAAGTGTCACAGCACTTCAGTAAGTGAAATCTTAACCTGAAATTGCTTGCCTTTGGTTTGGAGGGGCATGAAAATCAGCAGACATAATTGTGAGCTTGACCGATACTATCTTGCAATTATAAGAGCATTCATACTGCAGGTCGCCTACACTTCAGTGCTGCGTTTTATTATGTCGGTGGTTTCAAGCAAAATGTCTTGGCATTCCCCTAATTTTCTCGACACGAAACACACGTGTGCTTCCTAAATGCTGTATGTTACAGCCAGAAAATTTAGAACCCTTTATTTCGAAGTTCTTGTCATTTGCTTTAATGTTAAAGCTGTGTAGAATGGCCTTGTTCGTTTACATTACAGTTGTCTATTCACCCATCTCTCATAACTCCAGGGCACTCTGAAGTCGAAGCTTGTCCTGGGATTCGAACAAGTGTCTAATAGCGGCATCATACTGAGTTCCGGAAAGTTGTCGATAATTGCCAAATATTTCCTCAAAGCAGAAGACGATGACACTTAATACTAATCTTAGCCTTACCAGCGGTCACTTTCCCGATGTGAAGTCTGCACGATGTGTAGCTTTGATCCATTGAGCTAACCTTGCTGTGCGAGGGGAACGTGAACACGGGCGCAGATTCGTACATAGCAATGCCCAAGAATTATCATAGTCTTCGCTCACTCTTGACTGGGATCATTCTTACTACGTTTGCTAAAGTCCAACAGCCTCGCCGACACGTTTAGCACGAAAAACACACAAGGACAGTTTTAGCACACGACCGCTTGAGAAATCCTCGACTGTCTCAAGGAACGCGAAGCTACTGATGCTACTTGTTCTGCGAAACCGGTCGGAGCAGGTCAGATTGGGGCAAGGTGGCCCTCCCTGTCTCCCGTTTCCCGAAAGCGTCGGGGAGACGACGAAGCAGCCCCGTCGTAGTGTGGTGACGTAGGCACGATGGTGAAGGGATGGTGGAGAGGGCTTAACTAGTATAGAGGGTCTTTGTTGAAACCCCCCCCCCCCCGTCACATCGCCACTGTCAATGAGAGTCCATCTATACCTTCACTGGCTTTGTTAACGATGTCGTTGTAGTTAGGAGCTGGCTTTCAGGTTTTTCGATTGGTGAGGCTCACAGGAAGCATAGAATGTTCTCCTTTGATCGTCATCGTCAACATAATCATCATCGTGAAGCTATTTTTATTGTTTGGCCCCTTTTATTTGCCGTTGTATCCCTCCAGCTGAACCAAGGAAATTGCACAAAAGATTTGCCTGTCTCCACCCTCACCTCCCCTCGCCGTTTAGTCTTGTCAAGATGTAAACCCTCACCTCCCCCCCCCCCACCCCCACCTTCCATCGGGAGAAATCCTGGATGCACCACTGGGTGCAAGTTTGATTGCATTGATTAAAGAGTCCTCGTACTCACACCACGCGCACGCACTGACACTGCAGGGAACCACACAATGGCTGTGCCCTCTCTCCTGACTGTCTTTTTCTCCGTTCTTTCGTTTTAAAATTTATTGCGTATCACAAACCAAATCACCCCCGACAAAACGTCTTGGAAAGCAAGTAAATTCTGTTTATAGTTCCCAGGATTCTAGTGAATCCTGCATCTGGAGAAGCACATAATTAGTGGCGAAATCACCCGTTATTTTTCCGCATTCTAGTGTGATGTCCTTTCGAGCGCTTTGTATTCTTCATACACACGTACACACGCACAATCTCCACTTTTCCCATGGACTCGTTTGGCCATGAAGCCGCCATATCAGCACTGTTCGCGAAGAGTTCAATGCACAAATTGTGGGGACCGGGTCCGGCGCGACGCCATGTTTTGCGCGGAATGTCTCCGCATCCCCCTCTCCCAGCTGGACGGGGCGGCGGCCCGCCCGTTTGCCCCATGTGGCTTTAACTAGTCTCCCATTGGGCAGCGAATTTCTGACGTTTGCGCGTTCTGTTTTTTTGAGATGCTTGAGGGAACTCGCTGGGACTCGAAGGGGTTCGCACGTACTTTTGTGGCCCTCCGGCCGATCAGGCCATCGGTCGGATGGCGCGCCCTTGCGGGCCCCAGCGACCCCGGCAGCAGCTTGCGGTCGTCGCCCATCTCTGTATGTTCTTTTCCTGCTATTTCCCCTTTCTAGCGGTGCGCGATCGCGGGTGCGCTGGCCGGGGGTTAGGCTGTAACCCTTGCATGCATGGTATTTGTGTGTTATTTTGTGTTCGCGTGTTGTTCATTGTTAATGTCCTTTGTGTTACTGTGTTCGCGTGTTGTTTATCGTTATCGTTACCCTTTGTTTATATTTAATTCGACTTTAGATTCGGCCTTGTTTTTGTTTGCTTTATTTAACGTGTTTATTAAATCGCCATGCTGGGAGAGTGACGCCTAACGTTCTCCTCTTTCGCCGCGTGCGACGGTTCGCGCTGCCCTGCCTCGAGAGGGGCCGCAGGCTGGCGCGCGCGGCAGCGCGGCGATGCATGGCTGAGATGAGCGAGTGCGCGAGCGCAACTGCCACATTCTCTGCTCGTCGAGTGCTCGAACCCACTGCAGGGGTTGCTAGCGGCGATGCCGCTGCTAGTAGTAGTAGTAGTAGTAGAACAAAAACCCCTACAAATAGAGAGAGAGAGAGAGAGAGAAAATAGTAGCTTTATTTGAATTGCCAAGCAGCCATATCGACTTTTTTTCACGAATATCAGCGTACAACCTGAGAAAAAAAGAGTGCTAGATATTCAATGAATGCAGAAGAATACGACGTCGGATGCTTTCATTGATTGGTTTCTGGGGTTTTACGTCCCAAAACCACGTTCTGATTTTGAGAGACGTCGTAGTAGAGTGCCCCGGAAATTTCGACCACCTGGGGTTCTTTAACGTGCACTGACATCGCACAGTACATGGGACTCAACATTTCGCCTCCATCGTAATGTCAGCCGCCTCATCCAGGATTCGTTCCCGCGACCTTCGGATAAGCCGCCGAGTGCTATAGCCACGAGACCACACTGGCTATGTCACGGTCATATGTTCCCGTCAGGTGCTACTTAGGATACCCTTTTACCGAGCGTAGCTCGAGTCATTTTTCTCTTTCAATCTGAGTGTCTCCTATAGTAGGTGAAGGATTAGCCTCGATGGTCTCTGTCACCTGCTGAAACACCACTATTGTCTAAATAAATAAATATCGCAGTCAGCGATCAACCTTGTCTCTGATTTGTAGTAGATGAACCGGCGATAAAACGTAATTTAATGAAATAAGCCTGTCAAAAGAGAACGCTTATCTTCTAACCTATATGAAACCTTGTTTCCGACGTATGCGTTGATATGCATCCGCAAGCGCCGGCAGAGTTATCGCCGCATGAGAGAAAGTGCCGGGTAATATGCGCTGGCCGGCGTGAAACAATGGCGTTGGCGTTTGGCCAACAAGCTGTCGAGCCCTGCATCAACCACATAAAGCATCTATTGCGCCACACTTAACGGGGGTATAACCACTTTGCTGTCTTTCGTGGGTTTCAGCTCTTCTGGAACACACGGTGGTCGTGGGTTCAGCCGCGTAGTGTCGGCGGCAGCCCCATCCAGATGTGGAATGGAAATATAAGACTGCATATGAGAAAATCTGTGTCACTGCACCGTATTCTCACTTCCGAATCTCTTCACTGAATGCAGTGCCTCCCATAATTCGGATGTAAGTTTTGATAAGTAAGCCGCAGTATGTTTTACTATCATCTCTCCCATGTAAGCAGCTTTCCTATCCATTTACGCCCGGTCCCACACCGGTGGTCTCAAGACAACGCTACACACAATCCACGGCAGTAAGCGATGTAAATGTTGTTGTTTCGTTGTTGTTGTTCGTCTGTGTCGGTAAGTAACGCTGCCTTTGCGTCACGTGACAGGTATACCTCCTCTGTCGCTAGTGGACTCGATATCTGCGGCGCGTTATATATGCTATTAATACGAGCTGAGCTTTGTTCAGTGCTGCGCATGTTCACTCAGACATCACGCATTCACTCCTCGTGTGTCGTCGATCTCCGTGGATTCGGCTCACACGCAGGCTCAGATGCAGGCATTGTTTGCCGCAAGCAGCGCGCGCTCTCACGCCGCCAACCAGAAGCGCAGCTGAGCGTAGGCAAAAATTGTTCCACGGCTCCCTAGAGGCGCGAGCGACGTCTGCGCGGATTGCTCACAAAACGAGGAGTATTGCGCGATGCGGTGTCAACTCGGGTGACGACCAAAAGAAGTAAGCAAGAAGAAACGGCGCATTGGAGACCAGAGAAAAAGGAGAACGCAGCAACTCGCGCGCCGCCTCGGCGCCGCGTACTATCTGCGCAGGCGGCGTAAACGTAGACTCTGCACTACAGAGTGGCCCGCATGCGCCCATGGTTGCCGTTTGTCGTGTCTGGCGTAGCCTCAGGCACGAGGGAGCACGCCGAAAGGCTGCTCGACTGAAGGGACGCGGACACAGACGAGGAGCAGAAGCCAGAGAGAGACCCATGTTCATTCTAACGTTTAAATATGTCCTGGGGGCAGAATGCAGCGCCCCCTAAGGGTGGAGCTACAGCGGTCAAAACCGAAACTGAACCCAATACACAACACCGCCCACCTTACAGGCGTAGCCCGCGCCCTGCACGCAGCTCTCACCGACTGATGTACGCGAGGTGCACATGCCTGCACGCGTGTGCGTCCGCAATGGTTCGGTGCGTACACTGCCAGGTTCTGCTCTGCCACAGTATACAGTAGGCTTCGTGGATTAGAGTTGAGTGGAGATTAAGACGTGCACCTAATCCAGTTGCAGGCAAAATCGATCTTGTGTTCTAAACTTGGGGTGAATGCGAAGCAGGAGCGTGGACACTATGCCGAATGGTCATCGTCTTATGCGACGTCCAACGTAGCTTCATCGCTCTTATATGACCGTCGATCTCCGTGGAGGGGAGATTTCATCTGTGCATCAGCGGCGCGGATTAGCTACTCATATGGTGTATTTATAGCGAGAGCAATAAAGTGTTCAACAGTTTCGTTGGGATGACCCCCACATTATTCGATTCGAATAAGTAGAGCAAGATATATACGGGCTCCGTTTGGGCAGTCTGACGCTTCTGAAATCGTTCTACACCTGATCCTCCCCCCCCCCCTCCCTACCCACCCAACTTTCTGCAGAATTCGGCATTGTAGAACATGCTTGATGCCCCACGTGATGCCCTTTGGCCTCTAGAGTTCGCCATGCCCCCCCCCCCCCCCCCAAAAAAAAAAATACGCTCCCCATCAACTGTGTGTCCGTGCAGCATCGGCGACAATTGCCTTTTCTGCATATAGGAAATGCCGCTGTCGGAGTCGCATACCTGCACGTACGCGCTCTAGCTGAGCAGTGGAACGTTCCGACAGTTAGTGAAGATAAAAGTATTATGCCACTGTATATACAGTCGCAGCCCGATAACCCTTCCTTATCGTGAACGAGATTCGGTTGCTGCTCAGGCGTACAAAGACTTACAATACACATGCGACAGGAATTGCCCCAAGTTGCTGAAACGCTCCGTGCAGCGTCCACATTTTCAAGCTTGCTGTATATCCATCACGCACTTCGGCTGATAAGGCTGCGCGCATTGACACTTGTCTCAGATGGCAAAGTAATTGTCGTTCCCGCATCACGCCACAATCAGATGGCAGAACGAGGTTCCCGCGTGGAAAAAGCGTGCGACTGCTCGTCAGAATTGTCACGGAGCGTGCACAGCTCATTGCTTTTGGAAAAGTACGGCCGCTTGGTTACGCAATAAGCCGAACAGAAAGGGGCAAGAGCTGTCAAAGCCGAACTGCCACATGACGATTCCGTAATTTATTCCGCATGTGCCATTTTCACTTTCGGCCCTCTCCATCTTAATTCAGTGCTCGACCGGATCACGGAAGCTCTCTATCGAATTGACTCTCGCGACGCGGTATACATAGGTGATCCTAATAGCGCAGCGCGGCTGCAAGCTCGCACGCGTTTTCGTCGCTTAAGATACGCACCGAAATATGCACTAATACGGTACAATCCGCACATTTGGCAGATGAATTTTACGCGCAACGCTTGGGTTCGTCGAATTTCCACAGATGGATATATATATAGATCGCTTCGCCAACGGATCTGTCCATGTATAAAGTGTGCGTCGGGCAAACGTGCGTATGTGTATCGACAAGGTAGTTCGTTCGCTATTCGAGTTCACTCTGGACAAATATCATACATTGCTAGCAGAAGAGAGAGAATCAAACGGAAGCCGCTCGTCCACTGATGCTGGAGGATGACACAAAGGGGGGAGCACAGAAGTACTATAGAGAGCACATGGCGGGGAAGAAGAAGAAGAAAGCATTTAATGAGAGGAAAGGAGGAGACGTCGGCCTGGAGAGTGAGTCTCTGGCCTGCTACTCCTCACAGGGGTAAAGAGAAAAGGGATAAATAGAGATAGAGGGAGGTATGAGAGGTGACGATGGTAAAGTACAATGAGTCACTTTACAAGTCCTATAAGCGGATGTGCATCATGAGCAGTAGTCTTTACAGCACATTGCGGGGGTTAGCGAATGCGGCCGGCTATAGTGCTATAAATAGCTCGTATACGGGAGAAGCTTTGCGAATGAAGTACCTCAAAACCCAAATCGACCTTCGGCAATCGAAGAAGCCAGTAACCCTCAAAACGTGGACATGCTGTAGCCGTACTTTTGCCGCACTTGGCCGTCGCCGAAGAGACCATGCCGTGATTCCGTAGATCGTTATCGAGAGAAGCCCATGCCCGAACACCGTTCGAGGATTCTAGGGATGAGGGATGATTTTTTTTTAATTCACAAATAAGGAGCCCTATCAGAAGCGGTCACCTCAACCGTACCTTTGGGGGAACGGAGAGTGGGGGAAAAAGAGCATGCATCTCACTAGGAACTCCCAGATATACATGTCTTTATAGAGCTCCTCATGCAAGGACCCCGGAACCGGGAAGGGAGGGGGGGGGGGGGGCGACCCAACATTTTTTCTCAGGGGGCAGGCCCCCTCCCCCCCCCCCCTCGAACACACACACACTTTCCAGCCGTTTACGCTGAAATCAAATTTTTGACAAGAATTTTCAAGCTGGTGGTTGTGTGGTCCAGTGCTTTCCACAGCACTGCACCACCATGCGGGCCACCACACAACCACGCGGGTTGCGCGGTATGCGCAGATTTTCAGTGCTTCCAAATTTTCCAACCATCTTTAATATGTATACCAATCTAAAATAAGCGAGTATTAAAATCATCAATTAATAACGCATGAATATGTCATGTAAATGAATAATTGACAAATTTTGAGAAAAAATAATCAACACAACATACAAAGCAAATACTCGTCGCCCCCTCCTAGAAACGTTCCGGAGTTCCTGTCCTTGTGAGACGAATATGCCCATTAGAACGACAACAGCAACAAAAAAAAAAAAAAAAGACGACGGGTTCTTGGTAAGTACCACGATTCCTTCCCATTACGTTCCTCATAAGAGGCCGCCGCTTCGCCACCATCCTACAGGGACATGAGATGCGCGGGGCGATTTGGGCGGGCGACATCTATATATACATACGGGCATGTAACCATTCAATAGCGCAAGGCGAAGCAGCTACTGGGGGGCGATCGCACAAGAGCTACATCATTTCGTTCGAAATCTATTTGTCACATTGAACCGGGGCTGGGCCTTCGACTGTAAAATGTTTGTCTGCAGTCATAGATTTTGTGCTAATAGCTTACTAGTGTGTTGTTTGCAAGATAATTAGATGGTAAAATGGAAATTTACTGGCTCAATAAATGCGCATGCCTTAATTAATTGACTTTCGATTCAATATCCGGGCCTGTAATATTGATATTCGATTAGTGTTCGAAAAACTCGACGTTCGCACACCCCTAAAGTCGCAAGCCTTTATGCATGACCCTTCGTTACGCCAAACGTATACCGAATACTTGGAATAATGTCATCGTATTCTAAGGATTCAGATCACAAACAATTCAAGAGTTGCCAACCCGTCACACGGCTTTCATTGTCGCGCAGAACATTCGCTGAGATATCACAGCAACACATGCATCTTACCGACTTGCCAGTTT
Organism: Hyalomma asiaticum; assembly: GCA_013339685.2. Classification (NCBI taxonomy): domain Eukaryota; kingdom Metazoa; phylum Arthropoda; class Arachnida; order Ixodida; family Ixodidae; genus Hyalomma; species Hyalomma asiaticum. Next base: position 11,446 of record JABSTT010001806.1, read on the forward strand.
GCTGATCATGTAACTAAAAATTGCACGGTAATTATGAATCAGGCTGTCATGCACGTCAGCAGTCAAAAACTGAACAATCTTGATAAACTTGATATGTACGCACAAACTTAAAAAGTGAGGTGGGGACGGCCCCATCCCCCCTCTCTCCCTTCATTCCTATTTAAGTCAATCCTGAAGCTGGACATACCATTACAGTAGCCATCCAACCAATCGCAAAAAACGCTTACGAAAGAGAAGTTTTGTGAATTCGTCCCTAGTGTCGTGCGACAGTGCGGCGAGACCATGAAATTATTAATAGCCAAGAAACATTACATTAGCATAAAATCACGAGTTTACGCGGGAGCTCCAAGCGACCAATTTTATCGATATTTTTTCTCTACCATGCAGTGCCACTCAAATAGAAAAAAAAAATATGTCGAAATATACCATATCTCGAAAAACTAACGTGATTCTGTTTCTTGCTTAGCACCTGCGATTCACCTGCGGATGGCGGTTGTTACGAAAATAAAAATGAAGAAAAAAACGTGAAAAAAGAAAGAAAGGTGAAAACATCAAGTTTAGGGTTGAATGGGATAGAGGTGATGCCAGAGCATAAGGTCGGGGCACCATCAGGGCAATTAATGAAAAATGATCGAACAGAGGTAGGTGCGTACCGGATCAAATATGCGGAGATGAGTGACATGTAAGAAGGAAAGAAAGAAAAGTCACGTGCGTCTCATACCCGCATTAGATATGTGGCTGAGATCCACTCCACCGACAGTTAACCTAAGTTCTTCCGCAGTCAACCAAAAGTCCGTCTCAGTGAACCGAAGGCACAGCAAACGCCGTAGAGGCTAGCGCCATTAAAAACACTTGAGTGGACGTTAGGGTCGCGTTTACATTTTCTTTCTCTCTTCTTTTTTTGTTTTTTTTTCTACAGAATTACGTATTTAAAGCGCACAAAGTGCAGTTATTTACCGGTTTATTTATTCAAGGCGCTCACAGGCCCCGAAGTGTATTGTGTGAGCGGGGTTACTAAAGGTTAAACAATTAAAAAAAAAACAAGCAAGAATCTTGTTTGTATAAATTCACCAGTATGAAAATGAATGTTATGCAATTGTTAGCGATAAAATGTCATATCCCGTTCATATATACAATTGAAGCTAAAAACAGTATTACAACAGTATTGAAGCTGGAACAATAATTTTATATATGTATAAGTTATTCAAGTTTAACACGCATTAACGCGACATAATAGCATAATGAAATCGAAATCAACATTTAAAATGAACGCTCAACTCCGGTCTGAAAAACACGGGATTAACAGGACTGGCAATTGTATCCGGAAGGTCACTGCTCGATCTATATGAATCAGCGTCCTCGTCGTCAGCTCATTAAATGCACAATGATCTCACTGATACCTTCTATATATGCATAACATAGATCATCATAATCATCATCCGATTTTAAGTCCACTGCAGGAAGAAGGCATCTCCCAGCGATTTCCAATTTGTCCTACACTGGACGAGTTCGTTCCGCTTTATACGTGCGAATTCCTTAATTTCATCGCCCCATCTAACCTTCTGCCTTCTTGTCCCACCACGGTGGACTAGTGGCTATGGTACTCGGCTGCTGATCCGAGGGTCGCGGGATACAATCCCGGCCGCGGCGGCTGCATTTCGATGGAGGCGAAATGTTGAGGCCCGTGTATACTGTGGGATGTCAGTGCGCGTTAAAGAACCCCAAGTGAACAAAAATTTCCGGAGCTCTCCACTGTGGCGTCTCTCATAATCACAGCTGGTTTTGGGACGTAAAACCCCAGAAATCAAGCCTTCTTTTGCTGCGTGTTCCCTCTCCTGTCGTTCTTAGTGTCCATCCGTCCTCCGCGTGACATGTCCTGCGGAGGACCACTTCTTTCTTTTAATCGATATAAGAACATGAGTTACGCCTGTCTGTTTCCTGATCCGTTCCGCTCGTGTTCTATCACTTAGCGTTATACCTTATCATATTTCGTTCCACTGCACGCTGCGTGCTCCTTAATCCATCTCGAGTTTTTTCGTTATCGGCACCGTACGTTAGTATAGGGAGAATGCAGTGATTAAGTACTTTTCGCTTTAGAGACAACGGCAATTTTCCATTACCGCTTTTTTTTTTTTAACTAGGCTGTTGAGCAGAAGTTTCGTTTTTTGCCTATTCATTTTTAGTCCTATTTCAACATTTTTATTTTAACACTTTCGGTTATCAATGATGTTTTGTAGTTGCTGTCACCGTCATTGCTGAAGAGCACAAGGCCCATCAATTCTAGTTCCCTTTTCTCCCCAGTCTAGACGCTGGAACACTTCCTCTAAACATGTGATAAATGTCTGACCGTCTCTTGATCGGAATTTTTCTGCTCCCCTCGTGGAGCAGAAAAATTTATTGTTTCCATGTATACCTCAGGTACCTCTGGTCGGCGTAAAGCCTCTATAACTGCTTATATTTCTATCGAATCAAATGATTTCTCGTGGTCCATAAAGGCAATATAAAGAGGTTTGTTATACTCAGTGAATTTCTCAATTATTAGATTGATAGCATGGCTGTGGTCCATTGTTGAGTATCCTTTCCCGAAACCAGCTTGCCCTCTAGGTTCGTTAAAGTCGAGCGTTGTTTGCTGGAAAAAAAAATATTTTTTTTGAAGGGGGAGGGTGGTTGCATAAATCCCTGAGCTATACTGTCTTTTGTAGTGTCAATCCAACAAGTTAAAGCGCCATAGAAACCCGAACTTTAGCATGCTGTAGTTACGACAAACGAGCCTTGCGGAGAAGCAATAGTGGGACATAAGCAGTGTAGCACCAACCATGCGAATCAAGAATAAAAATAAAATAAAAAGGACGCAGGCAAATTCGCTTTCCCGTTGGATGAAAGCAATATGTACAGACAGCTGCATTCCTTGCTCACTAGATGCGCAGCCCTGAAGCGCAAACTCGAAAAGCCAACTCGAGGGCGGCTATACCATCTGTTTCCTCCTGTCAGTGAAACGCGGCGTCCACTATATAGAGTTAAGTGCCTCCTTTTGTCATTTGGACAAGCGCATACGGCTCCATTCTGGGATTAATTCCGAGGCTATATGCACTTTGAAGGTACTGGAAACTCCTTCCATTTTGCAACGGTGCGCGCATGTATAAGACTGACCGTGTCTGGAAATTCTCGTCAAGCTGGAACCGTTCTCCAGCCGATATATGCGTATACATAAAGCTCCTAAAACAATGGAATTTCTCTTTTTTTATTTAAGAGCAAATTCGCGATGTCTGAATTGTTTTTTTTAGCGATGGGCAACAGGACAACACCGATCACTCCTGCGAAGGGAATCGGCTCCTCCGTGAATCGGCTTTCCTGCTCGCAATTGTTGCTACCCTTGACGTCCCTTCTACTCTGACGTTTATTACGACTTTTTACTACGTTATCGAGTTCGTTTTCGACAGCAAACTGTTAATCACGGCCTCAGGAGACTGCTCAGTCAGTTCGGGATACAAAAGTGGATTTTCAATTATCGAGCATCGCCAGTTCAATTGAATGAACAAATAAGGAGCCTATTCGGACACCTTCGAGTTAACATTGCTCATATTTATTTATTTATTTATTTATTTATTTATTTATTTATTTATTTATTTATTTATTTTGCCTTCAGGGCCAAATGGCATTACAGAGGCGAAGTGGGTGGTTACAGAAAAACAAGTGAACAAGGGGTAGTCAGCACAAGTAATTTACACAAATTGAAGCTCGTATTATACAATGCTAACAAATGAAACACAGAAATTTATTATACAATGTGAACTAATATGTGGAAGATCCTAATTAAACAATGTTAGCTAATACATCGCGAAACGTGTGGTTATTACCTATAGTAACAATATCGGCGGGGAGACCGTTCCACTCGTATATAACATGTCCAGCACCGCGATTGGCCGAAATCGGCTCTTATATACGAACGATGCAGTCGTGTATAGCGTTGTATGCTTCATCCTTCTTTTTCCCACGTGAGGGACGAGTTCATTGGCCCGAGTTCAGTCGCCGCGACGACGTCGCGCTGTGCTCTCGGGTCCACGCGAGTCGTCGCGCGCGCGGTCACCGCGTTCTCCGGGCGGCTGTTGCGGCGGCAGCGCCGTCTGCGCGCAGGAAGCGGTCCGACCGCCCCGACGAGTCGGCCGACGGGGGCCAAAAGGGCCGCGCGTCGGGCGCGCCGGCCACAGTCGAGCGACTGGTGCGCCCACGGGAGATACGCGTCACGCATTGCTCCGTTGACGCTCGCCGGAACAGCGCTCATCACGCTCTGGATACGACGCCACTCGCCTCCCCCTAGTGCGGGCCTACGAGCCACCGGACACACCATGCACCCTGCACGGGGAATCGGTGAGTTTGAGGGAGCCGTCTTTCTCTGTGAGCGTGCAACTGCCCCGCATTTGAACGACGAACTGTATAAAACCTTGCGTCGTAGTCTTGTAAACAGGCGCACGCATCGCCGCTTTTGACGGCGCGCTCAAAACGCTGTTCTCGGCGTGCGCCAAGCATCGAACTTGGAAGGTGGCAAAAGAAGTCAGTTGGCGGCGTTTCGTCAGAAGGGGCGTCCTCCGCCCACGCGACGCGTCCCCATTCCGACGCGCATTACGAGCGGCGCGTCTATTTAAAAAAGGCGCGCGCGCGCCGCTCACAGCCGCGTTGTCGCTCGACGTCAGGAAGTCTGCTATAGTCGCGGATATCCTGAATGCGTTCCTATACGGAGGAAGTCGCAGTCCGCCCATAGACCGCGGCTCGACGTACTATAGGGCATGGTCGCAGCAACCGCCTCGTCGCGCTCGTAAAGTATACCTGAGGGCAAACCACAACGCTTATCTAATGCACATTTGCGGTAACAGGATTTTTTTCTGCTGTCGTTCGCATTGCGTATCGTAACCAAATTGCGCGCAGTCACTGAGTGTCGCACGTATTATAGCGGAAGTGCAGCTGGCACCTATTCAGTGTCGGGCTGGTACCATGGGAACGTCGCGAAGTGTCTTTATCTGGTATAACGTCCAGGCGTGCGGTGACGCAGAATGAGCAAGCGCCGTGCCGATGATAAACTGCGAGAGAATAGGCCGCAGTAACTCTCCGCGCAACACCTACGCGATATGACCGTTGGGTAGGTTGTGTGCCTGCGGCAGATATGGTGGAGTAAAAGCAGATGGCCGCGGACGCCTGTCTTGAGCGCAAACATCGTACTCTTAGCGCCCACTGCATGCGCAGCGCTGGTTTATTCGACCATGCACGAAACTATAACCCTTCGAGGATCGCTTTTTTGGTTAAGCGCAAACGATGAAATGAAATTGACGACGACTATAAGATGGGTAGGAGGACTTAATACGTATGTATGACAGCTAGGCGTTTGCAGGCAGTCCGAACGAGGTTATCGTTGCTCGACTCGGAAGAGGCTGGCATGAATCCAGGGCTAAATTAGCAAAACCTCTCCTTTGTAAGCGATTTTTGTCATTGACCGGCCGCTTTCTGTGATGATATGTTGAGCATCAGGATTGGCTGAAATTTTTCTCTTGCGAACATTTTTGCGGTAAGTCGGGGTTACTGAATCCTCATGCTCCAAATGGGAAGTTCAGTTAGAAGGTGTCCGATGTTGGTTTATTTATTCGTTTACTTATTCGGAGATGTATGGTGGAGCAGCAAGTCCGTTGCGTAGTAGTGCTCCCTGGAGTTTACACGAAGCAAGGGGAAATCTGAGAGTGGCCTACAGATTAGCCAACACGTTCTGGGCCCGACAGAGCCTGGACGGGGGGAGTGCCGCACTTCCACGCTGACCGCCAGATCCCGGAGCGGCTCTGTTGGCACGCGCACGACCCTCGTGATCGCAACAGTATAGTGACAGCGACCTCTGGAGCATCTCGGTGCTCGTTTGAGCGAGGCCACGTATCTGCCTCGCGGGCGGAAGCCCCTGCGACCCTGGCGCGTTTCCTGGCGGCCGCCGCAACAGGCTGCGCGGGCGAGCCGGAAGAAGGCGTCAAAGGCTAGATGCATGGTGGCTGCAAGTGGACGCGGCTGGAGCCGCGTGCGTATAATACGCATCGTGGGGCCACGTATTGAACGGGCACATGTACCAGCAAGGTGCTTGACATCACGCGATGTAGACGATCGACGCTGCAAGCGATCGCGCAGTCCGCGAGACCGACGTCGCTGAGAGCGGCGCGCGCCTCGCGTAATTTTTGTTTATCTCCTCCTCGCAGCAAACTGCGAGCCAGCATTCAGAGTGAAAGTTGTTTTCTTTATTGAACTTTTTTTTTCTTTATTGTTTGGCTGACTCCACTATACATATACACATCAGTGTACTCAGACGCATAAAGTGGCGCGTACAAGCATTGGAGGTATAGACAGCTTGCATATTCGTAATATACACGCAAGAAATACATATATAAAATCTTGCGCGATGCGACGATATGCCGAGGTTCTGTAGGTGCTTAGAAGAAACGCGAGGCCAAAAATAGCCGGAAGCGCACCTCCTCCGAGGCCAAGCACTCTTCCGACCAAGGTCAGGTGGATAGCGGAGGCCCGCGGTGTCGGCGACGGTTCTTGACTGTCGAGTCCGACGCCGCTGTCAAGTGCGACACAGAGACGACGCTAAACGGTGTCCGCGGGCGGTCCCCATTAGCGGGTCGTTTAACGGCGGGTGGGGGGTCCAGGTACACATAGAGTGCGTCAAGAGGTCGTCTCAGCAGGATCTCGACTTGTGCGTGTACTCACGGCTCGGCGAACGCCTTCTTGGACACGCACTGTCAGCCAAGAGACGCGTGCAGTGGAGCGCGGTAAATGCGCGCGCATACGTGCAGCGCGGTACGCCGCGCTCGAGCGCGTCAACGACGCTCGTCTTTGTTTGCCGCGATTCTTGTCGAGGCAGCTCAGCGTAGACATCTCCCTCTGTTGTGGAGGGGTGCGTGGCAACATGCGTATACACCTGACCCTCGTCGAAGTCGTACAATTAGCGTGCATGTAATAGTGGGCTTGATTTGGTCGGTAAAGCGAGCCGCTCTCACTTCGCCACCCCGTGAGACATTTCAACGAGCGGGAGGCTTTATACAAAATCCTGCACTCCGGTATTAAGATCATCTCTGAGCGTACTTGCTAACGCAGCTGTCACGGGGCCCTCTTTGCGCAGGACATTAGGACGTCGTACGCGTGCATATTAGTGCAATTTGTGCGGCCATTTTGCTGGTCCCCCCCTCCCCATCCCGAGGAGGCGGCATATAGCACGTCACGTAGTTCACGCCAAGTTGTCTTTCCAGCAAACTTTCCGCGCACGTGAGCACAAGACAACATGAGGCGAAAGAGAGAAACCGCGTAATGTGTACACACAGCTGGAGAAAGCGCGGTCCCGTCCTGAAGCTGACGGCGCGCTGAGGAGGAGGAGGAGGAGGGCGCGGTGGGCGCTGCTGCATCCTATTTCGAAATCTCGTCGATGACTTTTGCGACTCGAATAATATCTTCATGACCGCAGGCGAGTGCAACGCACGCACGCAAGCAAGCAAGCAAGCAAGCAAGCGCACACACACACACACACACACACACACACACACACACACACACACCTCATAATGTAATGGTATGGCATATACCCGCACGATACGCCGCTCCCTGTCCTTTTGATTCACAGCTGCGGCGATTCGCACAGCGCAGCAGATATGCCACCGGTGGGAACATTATTTGCCGGCTGCAGGACGCCTGCAGACGGGACGTGTGCGTGGGGGAGGAAATGCACCCCCTCTCACGCATCCTCCTCGAAGAGATCCGAAAGTGGCTACGAATCGATGCAGAGTGCGGCGAGGCCAGCACAAACTGCGGAGAAAGGCGCGCGCGCGCACATGCTGCGCGGTTGGCCCAAGGACGACGCCCTTGTTGCACCCTGACGAGAAATGGATCCCTTTTGCGGGCATTCCTTTCTCCGCCGCGCGCGCTGTCTGCGCTATCCAGGCGAAACCGGCCCCAGCGCGGCGTTCGAAACGCGACCGGCGCCCCTTGGACAAGCACGACGACGCCGCGCGAACGGCGGTCGTCGAGCGGGCCCGGCTGGAGGCGCAGGAGGGTCACGTGGCTCCGACGTCGAGCGGGGGACGGTGTAACGTAACTCAACCAAGGAATAGGATATGCGCCTGTCTTTACGGGGCGCGGTGGACAAGCCGGCACGGGACAGCACGGAAGGCTCGTTCCATAAGATCCTTGCTTTCACCAGCGGTAAAGTCATGCTTGGCTGTTCCAGAAGCTCTATTGAAGAGCTTGAAGACGCTACGAAATTGAAGTATTTGAGCTTTTCTGCACTGAGTGGGCTATTGCGGCAGCCGTGACCAGGAATCGAGCCCTCGGACACACGCTGCATAATCCGTATTTGAAAGCGGGACGTCATATAGCCGTTGACAATGACAAGCCACCACGACTCACGGAGCTTTCTCGGCAATCCACTAATGAGGAGCTTAGGCGCACTCTGTAGTTTGAGTGCCGAAATTTATACACCACACACGCCCATAACACTACCCCCCCCCCCAAAAAAAAAACAAAAACAAAAGAAAACGAAATTCTGGGTAAACCCCTGCGTGAATGTCAATGCCAATAACCGTGGAACATAATTTTCGACGAGAGTGTCGTCGCGGTTGTAGTCGCGTACAGGTTGTGAGCACATAGAGAAAAGAACTCGTACACACGTTTAAAAATGCACTTTCTTACATAGAGTTACCACAGACAGAATACTTCAGCGCCTTTGCACTATATTTCCCACAGAGCGTCTGTTTCGTTGTCACACGAGCGTGCCTCTGTTCTTTACATTTTGTGACACGTCCTTCGGCAGTCAGGTTGAAGACAGTACTCGGCGGCATATGTTTCACGTATTCACAGGGTCCCGAACCCTGTGACTTCGTGAGCCTTGCTGTAGCGCGATAGGTATACCCGAGTCTCAGCAATTCGAGACAACACATTTCTATAAGACGTTTTTTATTTTTTTTTCCCTATCCTACAACCGAGAGAAAATACAATAAGGATCACGAACCCAGGCACGTTGCCCTGCAGCCACTATATGGGCGGGCCTTGGAGAAATTACTCATTTTCGTCAAGTGATCAGCAAGCGTCGCATATCGTGCCTGCGGCTCAGAGCACGAACTGAACGCCCGTGAAGAGTTAAGTCTCATGGGGAGGGGGGCGCTGTTTCAGTCAACCTTATTGTACACTTCTTGAACGCGGGACATTTGCGCTGGGCCTTTCGCTGAGACCATCCGCTGTGGCTCAGAGGCTGCATGGCGTTCTGTTGCCGTAGACGAGGCCATGGGTTAAATTCACGGCTTCATTTACTTGAATTTGTAGGTGCAGGTGCATTAAAAAAGAAAAAAAAAACGAAGCTTCCACCATCCCGTGAGCACCTGCAGTCGAATACACAGAGCTTTTTAATTCGTAACTCATTCACTGGCTGACAACCTTCGCTAAATACGTCGAACGCGACCAACTGCGGTGGTCTATAGTGGTAATGACGCTTGACTGCTGACTCGAAGGTCGCGGGACCGACTCCCGACCGCGACGGCCGCAATTTCAGTGGATACGAATTATGCTAGAGACCCGTGTACTCTGCGATGTCAGCTCACGTCAGAAAGCCCCAGGTGAGCAAAACTTCCACAGACCTCCACTGCGGCGTCTCATAATCACATCGTGGTTTTGGGACGTGAAACCCCAGAAATTATCATTAATACGCCGAGCATCAAGGCTGGCTGAGGTCTTATGTTACGAGCAACGATCAGGCGTGTTTTTGCGAATACGGGAGCCCTGGATCACTAGGCCGATCACTCGCTTTTATGGCTGCATGTGCGCACGCGCCATGGCTTGATGTATAGACAGATGGGTAGAAAGGAGTTTTTAATGCTAAGAGGTTTCATGTGTAAGTTGAAGCCGCTGTGCTATATGGTATACTGTATACGTATGCTTACGCGAGGAAAGCGCAGCTATAGCCGTCGCGGTCCGGCTTTCGTACATGATATATAGCCGGCATGCTCTTGCCACGTACTTACGCAGTCTTTCATAGTGAAACTGAGTGAGGACATTGTGGCTGCTTTTGCAGAGCGTTTCGACGCACAAGGTGGTGTATTTCATTGGCCCATTTGGAGCGAATATTCCGGCCGCTCGGCGTCTGGCCGCGGAGCGAAAACCGACACATACTCGGTTTGTGCTCCCTCGTAATTTTAGCCCTATCGCTCCGAATGGACCTGAAGATTTCAGCCGCAGCGTACCGCACTTACTGCAGGGCAGCGTTCTGTCGTTATTCGATGACCTAAACTGCATATGATAATTTGCGCTTACACAGCCACGAAATGCCTCGCTCCATTCGAGCATTCGTATATACTTGCCACCGCACCGAACAAGTCGTAGCGATGGAACAATTATGTGGTTTGTATATTTGCCAAACCCACGACACGATTATGAGGCACGCCGTATAGTAGAAGGGGGACTCCGAATTAATTTTAACCTCTCGGGGTTCTTCCTAAGTACACGGGGGTTTTCGAATTTCGCCCCCGTCGAAATTCGGCCGCCGGGGCCGCGTGTCGAAAGCGCATCTTCGAGCTTAGCAGCGCGAAAAATCAGCCGCTAAGGTATACCACGGTCATGCGGGGAGAAAAAAACTGTTATGATCCGCGGGCCCACAGGTAACACGCATTCGCTGTGCACATGCCTGCTTGCCTTAGCGTTGCAAATCGTTGCAAATCGTTGCAACTTGATACAAGCAAAACGCGAATGCTTCACATACCGCTATATAGTCTATAGGTTAGGAATAGAGCACAGCTCTGAAAGGTTCTTGCGTCTCGTGTGCGACCGGTAAGGGAATGAAGCTTCTTTCGCGAAGTTGAAAAAAAAAAAAAAGTTTCTGCTGATATAAGAACTAAAATGCAGAAGTTTTCTGGCAGCTGGCCCTACAGAACACTTCTGTGCTCGTATTTTGTTGTTGTTGTTGTTGTTGTTGTTGTTGTTGTTGTTGTTGTTGTTGTTGTTGTTGTTGTTGTTGTTGTTGTTGTTGTTGTTGTTGTTGTTCATTTCTAATTTCGAGAAATTGTGTGAAATTGGAACTTACGTTTAAAAAATAAAAGAAGATTAATTATTAGACAGCCTGAATTTTTAACTATTGTTTAGCGTAAATGACACATCCTTGTTTATACTGAAAACTTCTAACAGAATCACGCCAGTTACTAGAATGGACCTAGTAAATCGCCCTACGACAGAAACGCTCCTAATTAGGCATCTGACCTGTCAACAATTTAAAAATGCTACTCTCCACACCAAAAGAACATCTCATTATACAAGTTTAATTAACGACATTCCCGTTATACCTGGAATGGAGTAATTCAAAGGTAGGAGCGAATGTAAGGAAAACAAATGCTATGTAAAACAGAACGATTGGCGTCTCGTACGCTCGAGTCCAGACTATGCAAATCTTCATGTAAGGCACTGATAACACATTCTGTATCCTAAACAATATAGTGCGTATATGACCTTCAGCAAAATACTCCCACAGCACGCCGGCTCAACCATTTATTTTTTTTTTCCGCCTTTTTCGGCAAAGGCGCGTAGGCGATGAAGTATGGCAAGACAACTCCCCTCGTCTCTAGTTTTATGCACCCTTGCAAAAAAGGAAGTGCATCTCTTCCCGATGTGCCTCCACTGCGCACGTATTTTCGTGCCTATATACAGCATGCATACGGTGCAGCAAAACGGAATGTGTACAAAGCTGCGGAACGCCTGCGTTTTATTATTTAATACCCTCCGGGCCAAAGACATTATGGAAGGGTGCTACATTATATATAGTCAATAGTGCAACACGCTTAGTATCCGAAGAGCTTGCTTCGGAGTCATTGCATATGCTCCTCTTGGTGAGCCTAAGGGGAGCACATGCAGGTATATATGACTCAAGGCGCGCGGCGTTGACATTATTCCATGTTTGCCCTGGGCTGACGTTGGGTGTTTCGGCACAACGCAGCCCGGAGCAAACAGTCAAAGTGAAATAGACGGACGGCGACAACGCTATAGCTGGTTACGCCTCGCCACGGTGGTCTAGTGGCTATGGTACTCGGCTGCTGATCCGAGGGTCGGGGGATCGAATCCAGGCTGCGGCGGCTGCATTTCGATGGAGGCGAAATGTTGAGGCCCGTGTGCTGTGCGATGTCAGTGCACGTTAAAGAACCCCAGGTGGTCAAAATTTCCGGAGCCCTCCACTACGGCGTCTGTCATAATCAGAGCTGGTTTTGGGACGTTAAACCCCACATAACAACATAACAACAGCTATAGCTGGTTACCTTGTTTCTTCGCCGAACTTTTTTTTCCATGTTTACGGGTCGCTTATAGAGCGTTCCCTAGCGGTAACAGCGCAATCTTGCAAGACTTCATGCGCATTTGCCGTCTTTTAGAAATGCGTGTACCGGCTGGTGTGCTTCAATTACGCGTAATATATACTTTGCAACACCGACGTTGCATTTAACTTAAGAGCGAGGAAAGAGAGGGTGAAAAGCGAGGAAATTCGGCAGTGAAAACAGCGGCTGATTCCCCTCTGTTGGGAAGATGAACATGAAGAATGGATGACGTTTGAAAAAAAAAATAAAGTGTACGCCAAAAAGATAACTAGAGCACGATGCATCGGTCGATATACTCGCTCAATCCGAGTGTCCACGAAGAACGGAGCAACGCTTTCACAGCCTGATGTGTTGAGCGCACTCTTAACCATTGTCCGAGGACTCCTTGCTCTGACAAGGGAAAACTGCCCTGTCTAGACCGGGCATTTTTCACGCACTAGACAGCTAGTGCGGAGTCTCAAACATGCATGCGGACCGCGGACCTTTCGCTAGCAGCCTGGACCGCACATGACTGTCTCCTTCCCATCAGAATCAGGGTCCAGATCCTTGAGACCGGTATCGATATGTTTCCCGAATCGTGACGCCGAAAACCCTCCACAAAGGACCAATGCGTGAGACATGGGAAAGGCCTTGTTTCAAATGGCTCCGTTCGGTGACATTTTGTTCGGACCAACGCACAGAAACACTAAGGCAAAGTTTTGCTTACAGAGCATTCCGGTGGACGAACAAGCATGTGAATCATGTGAACGCACACATGTGAAGTACACCAATGATCAACTTTCAACAACGCTGCATTACGCCGATTCTCTGCGCTGTCGATCGATGTGCAGAAGGCTCGGGTCACTCTGAGCAGGGCGCCTCCCCCAGGAGTAGGGCGCACCATGCCTGAAGCTGTACAAGACGCGTAATTGAAGCAGACCACTATTCACCTCTTTTTTGGTGTACCTATAACGTCATTTGAGGGCGTGCGGGGCTGACTTTCTGCTTCTTTTCCTCTTTCTGGTCATCATTCCTTTAGCACCATTGTAGGATAGCAATGCAGACTTTCGTCTGGTTGACTTCCCTGTCCCATTCCTGGTATCTTTCTGTCTCTAGCCCCTGGCTAACCACGCAGGCTACTTCACAAAGTAAGACGTTATAAGCGATATTCACTGTGTATAAGACTGCATTAACGCGAACGTCGCAACGTTTCTCACGGATTACGTCTAAAAGCAGTGGCTCGCATGTCGGCGCTCCTTACGTTATAATCTACTTGCACACGGCGCACCCAATGACTGTAATCGTGTAAACATTACATGAATCCGAGGAACGAAACATGCACCATTCAACGTGATCCCCTTATTCGCAGCTTCGACATGGTCCGAACCTTCCGCCTCAATGACGACATAGCGAGCAGCACACTGCAAGATATTCTGTAATACTGGGGCCGAATTCACAGAGCTTCTTTTTCGTGTTTTCCACAAAAACAATTTACGATAAACGTGTTGGTAAGAGAAAATTTCAACCAATCCTGATGTTGGACATATCATTAGCGAAGCCTGCTGACCTATGAAAAAAGGTGCTTACGAAAGAGACTCGTTGTGAATTCGGCCCCAGATTGTTATTCGGTTAAGGAAAGGACGCTATATTATGCAGTCCTGGCAGGGACCACGGCCTATAGCGTCCGAGAGGCGTGGGGGGAAAGCGAAAGAAAGTGGAAAAGAGAGGTACGCCGTAGTGCAAGGGCTCGGGAAATTTTGACCCCCTTCTATAACGTGCACTCGAATCGCACAGCACATGCACGATCCTCAAGCCCGGCCGCGGCGGCCGGGCTTGAACTTGCATCTTTCGCATCCGCAGACGAACACCGTAATCGCTAAAGCACCGCAGAGGACTGATGTTTTTATGGCGGGGCTAGCACTTCTCCGCTTCACCTCCTCCTCTTCATCGCCGGAGCAGCTCCACCTATATTCGCAAGCGTCACGCGACAGCAGTGGGGGCGACCTCGTTGTTGCGTCACAATGCGCTATCTGCATGGCGGCCTGTTGGCACGGGCTTCCACTTTGTTTTCCCGCTGTCTCCTACTTTATATGGCTACCACGTTTAATCGAAATCGCGTCACACGTTGCGCAGCCTAATTCTCGAAAATTCCACCGTAAACCGGGATTGATTGTAGAGTTGGCTGCTGTCTCAGCTGTGAAAATCGCGCGGGAAGCTCTCGTGACAGCGGAAGAGTACAGTAGCATCGGCTTCCATGGTCTTGGGTGTTCTCATCTTCTGCTCGTGTTTCTTCGCGCCACTTGGAAGTCTGCACGGGAACGGACATATAATGCGTATGAGCTTAACCTATTTCACGGAGCTGGAAACACCGGGCAGTGAAGTAGCACATATGCAGCGCTTTGCCTGCAGATGACGTGATGGCGGCTGCTAGAGTAGAAACTCTGTGCACTTTATGGTGGGTAAATGCGCGCTGTGGTGCCTAGCGCATATTCCATGTACTGTATGCCCACACGAACCACTAGGCAAGAGCTGCACTTCGCGCGCTTACAGAGAGCGTCACTTCGAAGCGATGTCGAAGTCACCTTTTGGAGCACTTACGAGCACTTGTTACATTTACTTGTCAAGACTAGGCTCCAGGGCCATCCGAACATTGTCTGATATAACTCCATTGCATAGAAGCTCAAATGTCGCCAAGTACTTGACGTCATACAGTACGTTTTACTGGCACTGCTTTTAAATTTGGGTACGAAAATCGAAGAGGATGTTAGCGCACACAGCCGTCTAGACGGAATGAATAACTTATACGTGTCATTCTGAAGAAAGGTAACCTTTCAGTAAATGGTGGTTTATTTTTTATTTTTTGTGTAGCCTATGTTTGTCGTGCACACGAACGTCAGGACACGTTTACTCATTTCACGAAGCATTGCCATCGTGAATTCTGTGAAACTTCATTTTAAGCGACGATTAAAAGAGAGAGAGAGAGAAAAATCCTTCCCCTATAGTTTACGGTCATGGGCATACCGTATAGGGATGTAGAACATAGAGGCTATGCATGCTTTCGTCACAGATGTTATATAATTGTGGAAAGCTATATAGGGCTTCCCTGTCACTGAGAACTCTGAATGCCACGATTGTCGCACCACCGTGTGATCCCAAGAGACTGTATACTGCAACCTAGAGCACTAAACAAGCAGAAATCGCATCTCCACTCACGCACGGCATAGGCATATAAATCTGCCCATTAAAGCGGTCAAATTTTGCGAATGATCGAGAGACGAAGGGGGAAAGTGCCCTAGCCACCAGTGGCTCAAGTGTTTACGCACCCGAGCGGCACTTCCAAATGCGAGTGAACATTTGGGCATACTCTCCCACGGGTGCTCCGCTCTGCGAGCGTACGTGCGCGTATGTCCATGGGAGAAGAGGCAAACGTTTATCGGCGACATCCCAACCGCACACAATGCGGCCGCCGTCCTAACAAAGAAAGAAAACGTATATACATACAACATGGGCCGCCTCCTCTCTCTCGTCGCCCTCTCTTCCTATGTGACGTTTTTGTGACGTCATGCGCCCATGATGTCACTCCGGGAGGCACGGCAGATATAACCACAGCCGGAGCGCTCGAACGGCATTCGAAGTTTCCGCTTGGAGCTTTTCCTGAGACTGTGTGCCGCCGCTCGCTCGCTCGCTCGCTGTTGCACGGACACCCGCACCACGCTCTTCTGCGCACCCCACGTACCGACGCACGTGTTTGACGTTCACCGACCGGCCCGGTCCATCCGTGATGCAGACCGCAGCCAGGTACGTGAGGAAGCTCTCCGTTTGAACGCGCCGCCTGGACCGCTTCCCATCCAACTGACGCGCGCGCTGTTTCGGGTGCTGGAAGTTGTCCCAACAGTGCTGCGGCTGTTCCTGCGCGGTGTTTTGTTTGTGTTAGAGATATCAGCGTGAAACTGTGCACATCAGTTATGATTGATTTAGCTGCAATTTTAATTCTGCAAATTGGCAGAGCCATGACGCGACCGAGTGTTCATAGGTCACCCGTCACCGCGTCAAGCGTGGTGCTAACAAGTGGATTTTTTTTTTCCCGGTCGCATTTTGCTTGGAGATGACGTGAAGTCAATATATTCTTCTGCTGCTGTGCTGCACTGTTTAATTCAACATTCTGGAATGGAAGTATGTTCCAAACGTAATGTTTCGTCTTACGTATATCATATTTGGAGACCATGTTGGATTGGCTCGTCAGTGTTGTAGAAAGAATGATGCGGGTTATCAAAAGAGGAGGTTGCGATTCCTCTGTTGCGAATGGTTGCGGTTGCGATTCCAGCGCGTCTCCTATATCTCCCCCCCCCCCTCCCCCCTCCTTTTTTTTCACTTCGAGTACATTGCGGACAGTTATATTGGCATTGAATAAGAGTGACCTCGCAACAATGTTGCGTTTTTAATCGTACGCGCAGTAGAAATAACCGCTATACGATACGTACAATCAACTCATTATAGAATTCTTGTCAAATGCACCGTTCGCTGAAAACTTTAACCACACGGTGAGTGTGGATCGTAACTTGCGCTGCATAATGTTGCAACTGACGTAAGCACATATATGTGCATAATTAAAAAGAACAAGGTGAAGGGATTCGGGCAGGACATGAAAAAGGAAAAGAAGATAACCATATACAGAAAGCAGTGTGTTCAGAAGTGAGACATTGTAAATATTAGTGTACAGTGGAGTACGACAAGCGCCCATCAAATAGTGCTGTAGAAATGGGATGGAGGGGGAGGGGGGGGGGGGGAATTGAACTGAGTTTATTCTGCAACATGGTTGCGAGGATGACCAGGCGAAAAAGCTGCATTGGGCAGCTTGAAGAGAACCTGGCCACCTCATACACAGGGCATCTTCACAGCGGTCAGCCAGAAGCACACGGTATACATAATAAATTAACTAACTAAAAGAGGGAACAACCACGATCACAATTAATGAATAACGTTATCGTGGAAACATTTTTGCACAGTTGAAGGGGGAAAAGAAAGCCGTAGTGATGAAGACAGAGGAAAAGAAATTAAAAAAAAAAACGCCCATGAACTTATGGCAGTGAGAGCAATCGCAAAAATATCTCGCGTAGCTTCTTTAGCGACATAATAGCTACATTGATACCATTTTCTTTGTGTAATTGATTTAGGACAGTCGGAAAACAAACCTGCAGCATTTGGTCCCCGTATTTAATTCTGCTCGTGTTAACAATTCAAGATTCTAATTGACGTTATTTATAAAAAAGAATTATGTTGCTGTAAGGACTCCATTTATATAATGCAGGCACGGGCTGGGCTTAGAGAGTCAGGGACCGTGTTCACAGAAACATCTTACGCTAAGAGAATATTTTAGCTAATCCTACTGCTGAACATATCATTATAGAAAGCGGACGTCCAAACAGTACTTACGAAAGAGTAGCTTTGTGGAAAAAAAAGGGGGGGGGGCGGGGGGGGTGGATGGCATGGGGCTGAGCTGACAGCAAGTACAATATTCTATCCTGCTACTCCTGCTCGTATATATTGACAAATGAACACAGGTTTAGTGGCATCTCAAACTCGGGGTATTCTCCAGGAATTGAAATTTAGGAGGGGTGTTAAGTGTCAGAGGGGTATGTAAAGGGACGGTTTAGAATTTGTTAGAAGCTTTTACAAATTAATGGGAGACCTTTAAAAAAAGAAGGAAGTCTACACCCCGTCCCGTACCCCTCCCCCCTCTCTCTTTTTTAGGCTCAGAAATCTTCTTCCCAACTATATATAATCTATATATATATATATATAGTTGGGAAAGAAGATTTCTGAGCCCGAATAAATATTTTCAAAAGAAGAGATTCACACGATTAACAAAAACAATATAACTTTACTGACGTTGCGGCCGGTGGACCGGCCTTCATCAGAGTCAAGGCAGGTCCACCGGCCGCAACGTCAGTAAAGTTATATTGTTTTTGTTAATCGTGTGAATCTCTTCTTTTGATTATATATATATATATATATATATATATATATATATATATATATATATATATATATATATATATATATATATATATATATTACTATAGGTTCGATTTTCCCACCGGGGTGCTCGGCGACTAACAACAGGGAGAGAGGTACTCTGACCTGGCGCTCTCTCGTTAATCGGTTTCAGTAGTTCCGTGCAGCAGAGCTAAGGCCAGAAGGCCATCCAGAGCAGAATTCTTCCGAGGCGAGACGAAACGTCATCGTTCGAACACGCAGCTGCAAGCCACTCTTTCCAATAGGGGCCTCACTCCGTCCTCCTCTTTGCAATACTGCCACTGCAGCGTCCACCACTGGCAGATATCCTGGCGCGGAGGGATACGTTTAACACGTGTTTGCTCTACTGATTGGCCGAAGGGGCCTGTAGCTTCCACAGCGCTGCACGGAAATATTGAAACAGACTATACTGAAGGGGGCCCCTCCTTCCCGCTCTCTTCTCTCACTCCACTTCCCTAGTGATTAGTTTTCGGTTGAGGCCTCCTTGGTTTCCCTTCTTTCTTCTCTCTGCCCCTTTAATTACCCCACCCCCTGAGTGCTTCGGTTGAGGTGTCCTCACTGAGAGACAGTTACCGCGCACTCTTCACCCTATTTTCTTCACTTCCTTAACTAGAATCTCTGTCTCTCTCTCCTTGGTCGGGAGACAGTTACCGTGCACTCCGAAGCAAATTTCCTTTACAAAGAATCAGTCTCCTTGGAAGCATCCACCATAAACGAAGCTCGTGTGGAGTGGGGAAAACGTGAACAGCAACTTATATACGAGAAACGCTTGTCGACAAGCGTTTCTGAACTATCTCGAGATGCGACGCAACGACATCGAACGAGTTCGCGTTTCTTTCTTTATTCCTCCGTTTACCACGCCTCATCATATTTGCATGCATCAAAAGAGAGAAAAATGTGCTAAAACATAAATTGTGCGGTTTTTTTTATGCGTCGTACCGGGCGTACCTGACGCCCGGTACATGCGCCATCTTGGTATTTTGCTTCCATTTAAATAAGGGTGCGGTGACCAGGAATCGAAACCACGCAGCGCAAGCGCACAAGCTACAGCGGCGGTGACAGAAAGGCATAAATAATCATTATTAACATGCGTACTACGTTGATAGCAAATCCGTTCCGCGGAATCTTATAAAATAGACTAAGCGTTACGAAAGGGCCCATAAAATAGTGATGGTCATGAAAGGGAAAAATTGGCACCCGCTTTGTTTTAGCACAAAGATACAAGAAAATCCATCCACGGAGCAGGACGAATTTTTCGTCAACTTTGAAGCCTTCAAATCCGGCAAGGGCTTCTTTGTAGCTTTGTGCTAGAAACAGGTGGATGCCACTTTTCCCTTCCAAGTTTTCGTTGGTCTGTTCCCACTACATAGAACGTTCGTGGGTAGCAATTTTTGGGCTCAGGTGTCGAGCTGCAATCTTTCAAGGTCCAAGAGCTAGGACACGGTCAAAGTACATCAGCGAGTTGCATGTACTGGGCAGACTCCGAGGCATACATTCACCGTGGTAGCTTTTCGACGAATTGCTTTATTTGTTACCTGACAAACATGCGGAGGGAAGAAAGGGACACTTGTGTCCGGTGCGGTTGTGTGGGAAAGAGAAACGACAGGCTCCGCCACAAGTGGGCGTATGTTCTCTAGCAGACGACAGTTGCGCTATATCGGGAATGTGTTGCATCTTAGTCATTAAGCACATAACCTATTGCATAATATGTTTAACGCTGTTCTGACATATCTGACATGCGTGAGTGTTGGTTTAAACTGCGCTTGTAGACTGACTTACGGTCACGTGACCTGGCGTTGTTATGGTGGTTTGTTGTGTTCTGTTGTCATGGCTATCATGGCGCCGCTGCGAAGCGTATTCGGTAACATTCTATGCTAAACTGAAGGTGAAACTAGCAATTTCCTGGCGTCATGGTTACGCCCGTTCACCACAGTGGCTTGTTTTGGCGTCTCGTAAGGGCTCGCTGACAATTGCATGCCTGGCGCCTTCAACGGTGCCGCTTCGTCGCACGCAAAAATGTGGTCCCCGAAATGTGAGTTACCTCGGCGCTCGGTTAGTTCTGAGTGAACGAGGGAACATCGTTAATATTGCCTCACGTGACTTTACGAGCGGTCGTTTACGAAATGACGCTTTTCAGCGACGATGTTGTATTATTTCATGTGTTCCCTGAAACTTAAGTAGTATAGAGTAACACTTAACTGAATGTGTGCCCCTACGGTTCTACTTTCTCGTTTCAGTTCTTGTGCGTTCTCCTCGTGAGTGCTTTAAGAGCAGCAAGGGAAAGTTTTTGCACCATGACAGCTATTCCGGTTGGATTATTCTCTAGGTGAGCTTTCTTTCGTCTGTCAACGTTTCGCCTGTTTTTTATGACGCTCTTCGAGTTATGCCCGTGGGAGTGAGCTGAAGGTTGGATGCTTGTTGCGATTGCTTGCTAGAATCGTCTATTTCGTAGAGGCCTTAGCGTCTTAAACGGTACTTCGAGTACAGTAAGCTTATATTGGGGCCATGGTTGCTGTCTGGCAATTTTCAGCAAGGCTCTAGAGGCATGGAGCAAGTTTAGTGGGAAAGCTGGGAGCCTAACTCAACAAGATCTCTTCCCATTGTTTCACACATTGGAGATCTACCCAACTGAATCACAAGGTAACTATTTGCTTCCCAAAGCCTGATCCCCTCCTTTTTTTTCTTTTTCTTTTTTTGCTGTTTTTCAGCGCTCTGTTTAGTACCCATGCAGCAGCTCCTCCTTTTTATTTATGTGCTTTTTGTAAGTTAATTTCCCATGGAAGTGGACTGAGGGCGGAGTTCTGTAAATATCTGTGCAAAGGTAAGCAACAGCACTTACGTTAGTGCCCAGACAAATTCTCTGCTTTCTCTCCCCTCACTGCTTTTTTTCTATTAGTTTTCTGCTGACTACGCTTTTTGCCTGGCATCACAACCCTGATTTATCACTTCTCGCTTCATGTCATTGAATATAATTCACTGTTAGCTTCATTAAGAAAGCCTTCAGTATCAACATAATAGGTCATTCATTACTCACTGCTGCCAAAGCAGAGTTTCCATCACTGCAACTTTTTCTTATAAGTTGCATGTAGTAGTTGTCTGTGCACCGATAGTCGTGTCACTGAAAGCAGCAACACGATTGTCGGTGCAAGATGATCACATGCTCAGGCAATGCCAGGTTTGATACATGTAGAAATGGCTTTTCTAATTAATAATATCAGTAAATTCATGCTATTTGTCAATTTGTGCATAAAATTTTATATTTTGATAATGTGGATTCAACTCTGCCACTCTCTTTTTAAGAAATGCTAGCAGAATATTCTGTAGCATTGGCCTTTCTAGTGCTTTTTTTTTCTTTTGTCATGCGCCAACCTTAGCATGCCTTTTGAAGTGCACTTAGCACTACTCATTTGACTAAGTGTGTACAGTTGTCTTAAATGAAAAATATAGGCAACTGCTGTGGTATGATAGCTATACCTTTTGTTGTAGTACTTCCTCCCAGTTCTTTCTACTTTGTCATACTGGCTGTGGTGCTTGGCTGCTGACTTGAGGCTTGGCTTGAATCCCGGTCTCAGCAGTTGCATTTTTGTTAGAGTTGAAACTGCTATTAAAGGTCCATGTAATGTGTGTTATCAGTGCATGTTAAAGGGACACCAAAGAGAAAAAGTATTCAGTTTTTACTGGTAGACTTCTTTGAGAATTCTATTGTCATTGATTTCATGATCATAGGTTCATATTTAAGGAGAAAATGAAGGCCAAAGTTTTGTTTTTGAACTTCACGCCGAAACCTCTGCAAGTCAACCCAGACATGATGTCACGGATTTCAAGGTCTTTTTTAGTATTTTGTCCGCATTGGCTCCGTGAAATTTCATGAAACCTGCAATGTTAACTCTCTTGCTACATACAAACGCAATGCAATTCAATTTTACATACGGATAATTATGTGGGCCTTGGCAGGCGCCTTCAAAATCTATGACATCATATCCAGCTGGTGCGGGAACCTCAAGGTGGCGTCGTTACCTGTATTTCACTCTTGCGCTGTAAGGGGGGTGCTCTTGGTACCATGAAAGAGTTATTTACCAATAAGAAAAAAATTGTTTTGCTCCTTTTGTCCCCTTAAAAGACTCCAGGTGGTCTAAATTCCCGGAGCCCTCCACCATGGCCTGTGTCAAAATCATTCATGGTTTCGGCATGTAAAATGAAAACCCCAGTAATTATTATAATTAGTTTTTCTGCCTGTACATGGATTAGCTGTGGTGGTTTCATCTAAATATGTTTAGCTCCTGTGTGCTATACCTGTGTGCTAAAAGGCACCAGCCTAAGTGCCAATAAAATGGTGCTCAATGCATTGTCTGAAAAAGAGGATATATGTTTCTTCGTTTTCTTTATTGCAGTTCATGAAATGTGGCAATGTTCTCACACCCACAATAATACGTTCACTGTGGGAAGTTTCTGTTTCTTCGCTTCGGAAATGAAATATGCGCATGAACGAAGGTAAGCACAAGACCAGCAGTATAATTTCAGATACCAAAAGTGTTCATGCTCCCCTTTACAGTTGCTAAGCTGATGCTCTTTTAAATTAGGTAACAAGAAATGTTAAAAGTTTGAGACCATTGGATAATACAAGGATTTATTTTGTTCAATACTGACCAGACACCTTGGTCAATTATGTGCAGATTATCCAGATCTCAACCTGTCTCAAAGTCTGCAAAGGATGTACGTAAACTTCTCATGAAAAGGAGGTCAGAATCTGGTAAGTGGACTGTTTTAGCTGTATATTTATCTTTATAGATTTTTGTTGGTTGTTTTGTAGTAGCAGATAAGCAACATGGAATATCGGTTACGTACAGAAAGACAAATATATCTCGAAATTTTTTGTGCTTTCTTTTGTAAATATGCTTTAAAGGCCAACTCCAGTGAGTTTTCGAGGTCATTGGATCGCAATAAAATTAGCTGGGTACGTTCCTTGGCACACTTCCATCATTTGTGCAAGATTGCAGGCACGAGAGATGTGCAGGTGGTTCACAAACCCATTTTTACTGATTACGTCAAGCTGCCCACCAGGCTTCCTGCAATTATCGGCCACATTGTGTGTTGACGTCATCATTGGCGAAGGAACAGAAGCACACCGGTACCATAGCATGGCCTTCGAGATCCATGCGTGTGGTCCATCTTCGCGACATTAATACTGCACATCCTTTAATACTGCATATCCAGTCATAGGCATGTGGCTGCCCCCTCTCATCATCTGCGGGGGCCATCAAATCTGTCCCACGCCCCTACATTGCACTGCGTTTTGACCGAAATGGCCGCATTTGAGGTGGGGGGGGGGGGATGAGTAAAGGACACTGCAGTGGATCTTTGCACCCTCCCCCCCCCCCCCCCCTCCCTCCCCTTGTAATGGAGAACCCTGCGCATGCCTGTGCGCATAGTATTTATTTGTGAACATATCACTGGGACATAGTATCCTTAACAGAAAATTACTAAGGACAGAGATTTCAAGAAGTAAAAAATGAAAGCGAGACAGGGTATGATCTTTGTTTTTCGACGAAGTACACTCCCAATGGTGCAAGCTTTTCTTGTGCAGTGGTCTGTATGTGAACTAGCATACTTTAAGGCAGGTCACGTGCAGCACAAAAACATCAACAGTGGTAAAAAAGACAGAGCGCTGCTTCTAAGGGAATTTATTTCATAAATAAGCCCTGTATATGTACATTCACCATTCAAGCCACAGTGCATTCGTGGTAAAATTATAACCGATATTTATGTCTCAGACTTGCATATATGCCCATGAAGACGCTGCTGCAGCCACACACACTTGCAACAACACATGTATAAGTAAGTGTGTCTACATAAGAATGCAGTGAATGCATCATCAATCACAACACAGCAAAACTGAAAACAAGATCCTAGCTCGATAAAGGATGATAGTCAGAAAGATAAAATAAGATAAACACCATTTAATTGTGCACCATTTCAATGGCATTAAAAAGGGTTACATGTGTCTCCTATTCTTTGTGCTTGTGTGTTCGCACGCTAAAAGGCTTTGAAAATGGATCTGTTCCAACTAGGCAGACTCACAGTTTCACTGCACAATTTCACTGTTAAACCTGATATTATAATTCAGTGACATTTAGAGATAGTTCATTACAGAGAAATGGCTTAGCAAATGAAGAGCCTTTGCAGCTTCTCCTGCGTGGAACATTTGCTGCTGTTACAAGTGCAGATAGTTTTGCGAAGTAATTTTATGTTTGAGTTTATTGGAATTGGCATGAATACTCTGATATACAGCCACCTTGCTCTTCTGTTTAGTAGCTAGAATGCTTTCTCAGGAAAAGATTTCCTTAATTATAATGCCTTGCAACACTGCATCACAGTTTTGTAAAAGAAAAAAAAAAGGGAGTGTCATGCAAATAAGTATAATATGCTGTTGTTGCTGGTTTTCCTGTGTCTCAATGCTTCTTTTTTTTTGTTTTTTATAAAGAAATATTACTGAAAGCTGTTTTATACTTTCAAGTTAGGGGCACAGAGGAGCAGCAAACACAGCTAAATTTTTAGTGTCTGAAGTTGGTTCTCAAGCCTGCATAAGCAATATAGTATCTGCTGAACACCTTCAAAATATCCGCATGTCAGCTTCTGTTCATGGAAAAACTAATTCAGATTACCACTTAAAATTTAGTACGTGGCCTTACTTTTCCTTTGGAAGTAGGAGCTTGGGCTCATTTGTTACATAAGCATGCAGACTTATGCATGCAGACTGTTTGTTGTTATAAATTTATAACGTAGTGCATGGTAGAGTCAGTGATGGGCATTTTTGTTTGTGTGATATTTGGTTTCTGTGTCCTGTTTTTAAAGCCTAATCTATCACTTCTTTCCTTCCCCCCCCCCCCCCCCCCCCCCTTTTATTATTTCAGTGGAGAGCTCGTACGATGGTGAGTGTGACATGTATCTTTGCAGCATGCTTTGCATATTCCTGTAATGTTATTTGTCCTGCAGTGAAAAGCTTCACCTGAATTTCTTTTGGTTTTATTTTTATCCTTTTAGTTTTCCTTGGCGGTTCTTGCAATCCCACCACGTGGAGGAAAGATGTTGCTATTCCAAAACTCAAATCATACGGCATCTCGTACTACAATCCAGTAAGTACAAAGTATTGGTAATGTTGTTATGCTTGTGTTTTTCAAACTGTTGCTAACATGCGAACTTCTTAATATGCTCCTAACATGTGAATTGATTGGACTATTTCCAGCAGGTTACTCAGTGGATACCTGAACTGATTGAACTTGAAAACCAGGCAAAAGAAGTGAGTAGTGCAGTTCACCTGAGGTCCTTGTTGCATGTATTTTGATATTGTCAATGAAAAAGCATTTGTGTTAGCTTGGTTCTCATGCATCAATACTGTCGTGTAAATTTACTAGGTATTCATGGGTTTCTCCTGCTTTCTTTTTTGCTCCTGCAGAATGCTAAAGTCATGATGTTTGTTATTGACAACCAGACGAGATCGGTTGCTTCTATGATAGAGTCGGCTCATATAGCTGGTATGTGCACCTTCTTAGCATTATTACATGTCATTTCATAAAAAAAAATTATTTCATTTTTCTTTCTTTTTATTCTTTGTGCTAGTAGTAGACCTAGTACAATGTGGTTTTTGTGTGTTGTGCAGAACCTTTATTTGTATTAATATTTTCAAGGTAGTTTTGCACGTCAGATGTCTTCACTTTGTAATTAAAAATCTTTGTGCTCATTTTGGCCAGCCATGGCCCTCAGTAAGCCCTTTTTACACAATTCTACAGTAGAGAGGTGATTTTTACAACAGTTTACATCATGTGCTGATAAAAGAAAGCCTGTATACTGAGTCAAAATAAATTGCTCAACAGCTTCGTTCGCTATCAGTAATCAATTTTCTCATTTGTCATTTCCATTGAAGATGTTACTGAGACTGCAAAGAATTTGATGGGGAAAAGAAACATAATTACATGGCAACCTAACAGAATGAAGTTGCCAGCTCTGTGCCCGCCTCCCTCCCCCTTTTTTTTTTAACTGAAGTAGTTATGTCCATGCTGCTTTTTGGTAGTCTGCTTGCAGTATGTAGCAGACGTATACATAAGCAGCTCATGTCATTAAACAAATGAGACGTAATGCGACTGTATTATAGAACCTGCTTTAAACTTATAAGTTTCAGTTGTGCTGTACTTTGTATTGTTTTTTTGCTTTATTTTTGTTGAGTACATTCACAGCCTGTCTAATCAGAGCCATGAAACCTCTGAATCATTTCCTGATGCTCCAATCCAGCCACTTTACTCTCTGTAAGGCTCGTTTACAAAATAGCCTCACATATCAGAACACTTTATCAGGGCCTGATGTAAAAATGAGGTGTGTTGGGAAACATTCATACTTGGTAACTCTCCTGGGAGCTGTTATGTTGGTAAAGCCAAAGCCATAACGGGTTAATGTTACTGGAGTGAACTAATACTTTGGCACAGAAAGGAACACTTGCTGAGATTGCTTTCTCACATGGCTGTCCTACTTATGTGCTCGCTTAAATGACTCCGGAACTCTTCAGTGCACCACTATATATGTTTCAGGCAAATTGCCCCTTACATGCACTGATAAGGCAGCTATGTTATCAGTTGTTATTTGTATCAACTTTATGAACAAATGGCTAGTACTGAATAGGTCTTCCATGTGCACACAGGTACCAGGCGCAAGCTGATCCTTATCCTCACCGAGCAGTCACCGCCAGGCAGCCTTGTGTTGGGTGAGCCAATCTCGGAGAAAGAGTACCGGGACCTGCAGCAGGGCCGCAACTATTTGCGGGACTTGGTTGAGATGCGTGGAATACCTGTCTTCCACAGCATGCCTGATGCCCTGGATGTGACCAATCGCTGCCTCAAAGAGGATCTTTGGCCTCAGGATATCAGGGGTCACCAAGACCTTGTCCAAGTACCGCACCTTGCCCTTGGTGACAAGTACCTGTGAGCATGCAGTCCCTGCACTTAGGCATGGGTACAGATTGTGACATCCCTGTCCAGTGTCAAAGTGATGCACTCAAGAACAAAAAAAAAGGAAGTTACTTCAAGTCGCTGGTGTGGTGACTGTGGTAGCCTAGCCTACAGATGTAGCCGCACAGACACACAAGTTGCATAATATCAAACACCTTGAATGTTGAACCAAGCAATTACTATCAGATCATGCTTTCAGTGTTGTTTAGTGTCATTCCTAATCACTGCTGACAGGATTGTGGCAATCTGTACCTCTACCATGCTGAAAATCTAACCTCAATAAACCTTTAGTTTTACTTTAGACAGATTAAGCAGGTACACACTGAGAAGTCATAAAAGGTTGAAGTCTGCTTATTGTTTAATACACACCCAATCTTGCACACTTAATTTGTCTGAGGCTAGTCTTCTGGCTATTATAGAAGGCTTTCTTTTCCAGCCTCATTTTCACATCTGAATTCACATGCTGCTTTTCTGCTTGCTGCAGTTGCTTTATTTGGGTTCTCATCGATCTGTGCACCAGCCCAAGTTATCACCATTGCAGTTGATATGCTGTCATAAAATAGAAGTGCTGTATCAGGTCCTTCATACAGGAAGGAGTTTGCATTGAGCTTGCACTTATAACACTATTGTTTCTGCTTGGATGGGTTGGGCAAATGGAGAAATAACCTAAATCTTAAATAATGTGTTATGTGTTGCAGGCACTTCATGCACTTCAGACATTTTTCACACACTTTCCAGTTAGTATTTCCTTTTGGTATTCTATGGACTACTGAAAAAGTGCAGTCCCATAATTTCTTTCATACTTCAGTTTTACCTGTAGTAATGAATGTCAATGCTTATACTGTAAAGCATATGAGCTGTTAAGTGAGCCAGCATGGACTTGCTTATTAAATAAGTGTGATTGTTGATGTCTGTATGATTAAATTCGATGTATGAGTAACTCACTAAAAATGAAGTAAACTAAATGCATGACATTGAAGTGTGGTAAAGACTATAGCCTGTAATGACGTCCAGAACTCGTCACTAACTTGATGAGAGCATCAAGCACATGTCAGTGCGTTTGGGAAATTAAATTTGGTAAAGTAAATTGCAGTAAACTTCTCACTTAAAGTGTTGAAAGCAATGTAAGCATGTTCTTCTATAATATAGTTGAAAACAGCTCCACTGACACAGGATCAAGAAAGAAGGGACACACGTGGTGGTAGTGCCGACCCTGCACTTGCACCATGCGTGTCCCTCCTTTCTTAGTCCTGTGTGTTGTAACTCTGTTTTTAACTATATTATGGGGAGCCACCAACTTGCTAAATCTACCATTCTTCTACATGTTCTCTGAATATGGCTCTTTCATTGCAGTAATGCATCATACTACAGATTGTTACATTTGGCAGTGTCTCTTAGCATCAAAGCATTGTCACATGTGCAGTTCCAATTTCACAGGCATCAGGCAGCACAGCTATGTTATGTCCTCCCCTTTTCTTTCTTACCACTGTGGTAGTTTATAATTACCACTGTGGTACTTTATTACTGAAGATCCTTGGGGTTGCATGTTACGGATAACTTATCTCTGTCTCTGTGCAATGCCTGTGTATGTACATAGCAGTGATGGCTTCACTTCATTAGCATTAGCATTTCACTGGGCTGTCTGTGAAACTCTAGTTTACATGCAGGTGTCTCAGAAGCTCTTGGCTATGCTTATTTACTTGCATTTCAACACAATTTTTTTCACCATTTTCAGGAAGGTTCAAGAAGCTTTTAAGAGCTTTTCTTCAGACGATGGAAAAGTTCGCATAAGAGATGTAAGCACTGCTCCTTAAACTTAAAAATGTGTTCTTAGGTGCATGTCACTTAGGTGCATTAATGTCTTGTTCTGATACAACATGCACACATTTGGGACTCTGTCCACACACCACACAGTAGCTTGTCAGCGCTGCACTTAATCTCCATTAGGAGGATCCAGCATGAGTCACCTTGCAGTGCGGGATTGTGGTGTGTAGGGGGTCACTGGCTGTATACCATACAATACATGCAATAAAGTTAAGGAAAAATGCTTGTACACATAGACTGTAATCGAACCATTCACCTCAGTGGACAGTGTACTGGTCTGGTGGGCATGATGCAGTGATAGCTGCCCAGAATACAAATTGACTAGGAAGGCAGTGGCATAACAGGAGTGCCACTTATAATCAAATTGCAGTAAGGTATCATTTTAATTATGACTCTGCATTTTTAGTTAATAGCTTGAAGGGGCCCTGAAACTTGGAGAGCAAACCTAAAGTAAGTGGTCTTTTTGACATTGCAGACAGATATAGTAGTACTCTTAATTTGACAAAAAATTTGCAATGATGCTGTTACTAAAAAAGTTTTCATGGTCAAGGCATCAACAAATACCTGTTAGTCCCACTTGCTCCTGATTGCCGCTTGGCAGATGAAATTGTGAAGGGGAGAGCAA
Organism: Hyalomma asiaticum; assembly: GCA_013339685.2. Taxonomy (NCBI): domain Eukaryota; kingdom Metazoa; phylum Arthropoda; class Arachnida; order Ixodida; family Ixodidae; genus Hyalomma; species Hyalomma asiaticum. The sequence goes on from JABSTT010001806.1 coordinate 41,268, forward strand.
GGAAGTTTTAGCTGTTTTTGACAAACGACCTTGCCTTTTTCATGCGATGTAATAGTATATGGCTCACTTATTCACAGGAGCGTCATCTGCATAGTATTGGCATTGTTTCCTTAGAATGTTCAAACAGTGTTTCAGGGACCCTTTTATGTTCCTGCAAAGCTTGACTTAGGCAACTGGTACAACGAAGTAAGAAAAATACATATAATTAAAGTTAGTATCATTATTGCATGAGGCTTCATTGATCACCACTGTTTATGGGAGACCCTTCCAGCCTAAACGATGAGCACACCTTTATGCCTTTCATATTGTGAGGTAGAAATATTAGTAGAGCTGTTTGAGCTGCCTTTTGATACTGGTTAGGCAACCTTCACCTAAAAGTTGCCTAATCTTCTACAGTATGAGCAAGTGCAGTCTTGTCTGCAACGAGAGCTTGCTTCTTTGCAACTCAAGTGGCAATGCACTCTTGTTTTGTTTTTCTTAGGTCAAAATGGCATTCAAGGTTCTCACAGCAAGAGATCTCCCACAAGAATGTTTGGAGATACTTAGAAGCAATCAGCAGCTCCCTGTGGGAGATACCATAGTTGAAGAAGATATGGATGACATTCCCATCACATTTGATCAGTTCTGTCTCATCCTGTCAGAGTTCAAGCATCAGGTAAGGATTCCCACTTTATCTTGCCATACCTGTAATCTCTCCTGGCACTCTAGAAAGTCAGCCAGACTAGCTAAGTTCTTTTGCCTCTTCTTTTTTCTTTTTTAGGCCAAAAATGGCACCTGGCTTACAGAGTTCCTAACTTCCATCCAGCGCCTCTTCAGTCAAGTATATGGTATGCTGCCTTTGAAATGCAATTCTGCCAGCATTTGTTGGGTTTCTAATTGCTAACAGCCTACAAACATAGTCAAATTAACCATTGTTCTTAGTAAAGTATATTGATGAATCACCGTAACGTGTATATTTGTGCATTGTGTACATTCCATGTGCTTATAAAATTAATGTTAAATTGGCCTGTCACCATGCTTCAGTAGATGCTTTGGTCTTCACTGGAAGTTGCAAAGCACTTTCTAGGCAATGTTGTACTGCAATAATTTTTGAAGTCGTATCATTATTATAGGAAATAGGAGAAATTTAAATGTTTAATTTCCATGCTGCCATGCCATCTTACTGTTTTAAAGTAACAGTCCTTTCCTAGCTTATCCAATGGCAAATCCAAGGCATTGTATCACATTAGCATCGCAAGTCTCACCGCATCTTTTAATGTTTTTATTCCTCTTCTTGATATGCAGCACTTTGCTGCAGTTCATAATTGGTAACCATGAAGGCAATGTGTCTGGCATAAAGGCATATTCACGTGCTGATTTCATTCCCCAGAAGAAAGTGGTGCTCCCTTGGCATCTGAGCTTTTGTTTGGAATTTCACCAAATTAGACAGGCTATTAGAGATGTTATTCGGTCAAACCTGGCTATAACAAACCTCAGTATAACGAATTCCTCGATACTACTAAGTTTTTCAGTTCCCCGCTGCAACTTCATAGAAGAATGTTTATTTGCAACTTCTGTATAACGAAGTGGCCGCAGGAGACACCCTTGATATAACAAATTCTCCCCTACCAATAACCCAGTAGTCTTGCCCCAGATATAGAATTTTAGTGCAAGAAGCAGCCAGAGCCACTCCTGCGGCTGCCCCACTGGCGATTGAGCGCGAAGCAATGTCATCGCGAATGGCGCGTATGCAGCCATTGCGGCAGACTCGCTTCTGCAGAGTGCTGCCAATGAAACGGGAGGTGAGATAACGCTTGTCTGCACAGCCCCACTTCCTTCTCAGCTCCCTTGCGTCGCTCTAGTAGGTGACTTGATTCATGCAGCTGCAGCTGTGTCGTTTCCTCCAACATTGTATCGTGTTCCCAGTGGGTTGCGTGCCAGCGCTGTTTCTCACTACTGTAGCTTTCCATGTCTGCCTTTTTATTTAGCCAGCATGCCGTTCACATTTGCTTCTTTTTTTTTTAATGCAATGCATGCGAGTTAACTCTCGTATCCACGCATTCAGTCACTTAGGTGTATCATTGCAAGTTGAGTGAGTGCCTCAAAGGAGAAACGGCCCGCCTGCCCGCCATGTAGAAGCTTGGCTTTTACTGTGCACAAATAGAGCAGCCTTGGACTATGTGCAGTTTTGTGGGATTTTCCTTAAACATTTTTTTTTTGTGGGCGACTGTGTCATCCCTAGCGAAGCTATGTCAGATGAGGCGCTGGTGGAAAGTGTCCAATATCACGGTAATGGCAGTGAATCTTCGGAGGTCAATTCTAGCTATGCCTTCTGCATTTTTGCAGCGAAATAAATGTGTTCTGCGCTAGGTATACCTTCAGTTGCCCCTTTGTTTCATTTGCATGTTTTTTTTCTGAATTTTCATGCCGAAACGGGATATAACGAAAACCTCTTTATGACGAAAAATTTGAGTATTTGTCAATTTTGCTATGTCCAGGTTTAAATCTATTGTTGTATAGTCTGTTTGACACTAAGAGGAAACCTCGGAGCTCATCACACCACTGTGTGGCCATGATGCTGCGAGCGCTAGAGTCTCTCAACAGCACCTCCTTGTGCAGGCACAAGTGTGAAATGGACTATACATGGACATGCATAGCAAAATGGAAAGGCTGATTGACAGGCAGAAGGGTTGGCAGACATTGCTGTATGTGTTGTTGCCACTGCCTGCTTGCTGTTTTATATGCTGTGCATAGTGTAGAATCATGCAGTATTGAATTCCATTTATTATGCAGTTCATGTTACAAGTAGAATGAATTAAAAGCATTCATAATATGCACCTGGTGCACCATGTATATAGAGCTGTCACTGACGGCTACCTACTGAGCACTGTCTACAGTACTATCGGGAGGCCGAGCAGACAACAGTGCTTTGCAGCACTGAGTGGCAAGGGCATGGCTGAAGTTGGAGGCTGCGATTTACCCTTCATTCGCAAGCCAGACAGCTACTTTTGCAGTGACAGCTGCAGGGAAGGTGCGGGCCTCTGTGAAAGTGGACATGCACATGTCATTAATGGAATTTGGGACAACCCAGTCCGCATACTTGGCAGGTGCGTCTCGCAGACTTGCGTAACAATGCCAGCTGCGAAGTGGAGCTCGTGCGAAGTAGCTGCCTTGTTTTGTTTACTAATGTGATATGTCAGACATACTTTGTTTTTAGAATTGTACCCTTGCTGTTTCTGTATCTTAATTATAAATACAATTCATTTAGGCAGACTGGTAAATCCAGCAATGAAGTCCACATTACGTGATGCTGGCGCATAATGTAGTGATCTTCATAGCACTGCTTGCATGTGACATCATCGCATAATATTTGCCATGAAAGTCACCTGAAGAACCGCAATTGTGTGATTGTTAATAAACGTGCATACAATCTTCATGGCTATCATGAAACACGCTAGACAATAAGGCGAATTAGTGCCTCATCGCTAATGCAGTCCCGCTGCATTCACCAAACTATCCCCTCTACTGCACCTTTCCAAACTTGTGATTTTCTGAGCGACCGTTTTGAAAGCGCACAGAGCTGTAGTGTGCATATTTTGTCTTTTGGTACTATGTAAAGAGAAATCTTATGATATATTTAAAGGCAGGGAAGTGCTTGTTAAGTTAGATGGGCATGGCAGCAAGGCTGGGATTTGTTCTGTCGTCAAGATGTATATAGAAGTAGTTAACTGAATTTCTTCGTCATTTTTCAGATATTTTGTCATAATTGCGTTTTCTGTGGGCCTGCAGTTCCCCACATTGATTTAAAGCTTTATTTGCCTATGCAGGTTTTGCTACTTGTATGGAGGACATGGCAGATGGCAGAAGCTACTTTTAGTTTCGTATTGGCTTCAAACTTACTTCAAGCTTGTAATATTAATTTTTTCCCCTAGTAACAGTGGCGGGGGACGCCCACATATCGAGCACACATGGTGTCTCTTGTCTTACTATTAGAATTATTGTCAGTTGTAATGTACGGAGGAGGGCGAATGAGCATATATGCGCAATTGTTAAAAAAGAAAATATGAGGGGGAGGGGTGCGGTAAGGGAGGCAAGGTGCATATGTGCAACTGCTACCAAACAAGTAAATAATTAGAGAGCAGCAGAACTCAAATTGTGCTTGCTTTAAAGCAGTGATGGAGCACAACGGCTAAGGAAAAAGAAAAGAAGTCCACTTTTGCAAGGCTCACTTTTGCCAAGGCCACTTTTGCTCTAATTTGCCGTCGCAGCAAGTCTTTCTTTCAAGCTATGGGAAAACTAGTCCAATACAGGATTCTGTGCCAGGCTAAGTGTGAAGTGCCCTACAAGATAGCCAGCACGTCAAAGGAAATAGAGCCGCTTTGGTTAGCTCTATTTCTTCATTTCTCTACATTTTGCTTTCATGGCAGGCATCAGTACCTGACTTTTTGCTGCAAGACTCATTTCACACCTGAACGGCAGACGGTGCAAGCATATTGCCACCATTGTCCGTTAGGTCAACGAAAAAAATGGGTCGTGCCCAAGTGGTTCCAAGCTATGGGGCAAGCCTTCTCTGTGGGAATGCACAAGCTGCACCCCCACCCCCTCAACAGCCCCTTCAAACTTCGAGCCTCCCCCTCCCAAATGAAAAAAAAATTCCAGCTAACCGATACGCACCCACCCCCTCCTTCCTTCCATGCGTTCTCTGCAGCTCGTGGGTAACACCCCTTCCACCCCTGAAAAATCGAAATTCTGGATAAATGCCAGAGTACAGGAAGGGGTCGTGTTTGGATGGCTTTTAATTGTTATTCGACATCCCTTGAAGCTTCAACCCCTGCACACATGTAGTGCAAGTTGCTTAGTCTGCTGCAACAACGCAAACTAAATGACAATACATGAACGGCGTCGTAGAAAGCTATGGTGGACGGCTGCCTGCTCTCCAGAGTACTTAGTAAGGTTGCCACCAGTAGCGCTTCTGTCTGCATGCACCAGGCATGTAGTATTACTGTATAACTAAACAGTTGTAGAGTTGGTGCTGTACAATGTTGCTAGCTCTGATGCTGTGATGTTAAGTGGTGGGGATAACCGCTGTATTTTAGTGGAACATGGAATGCAGAATTGTCTGTTATGCTAAGTCATTCACTAAGGATACTAAGGCGTACACTGAAGCCTCCTAAGTGGTCTCACATTGATCTGTGTCCTTCCACTAGGGCATTGTTTAGAGAAAAAACATATTCCCAGCTAGAGCTTTGCACATTGATCGAAATTGAAAGAAAAGGCACTACAGTATTGGCAATGTCTAGGATTTCCACTTCTCAATGACATTCTTTTACCACTCATATTTTTCATAAAAGTGCGCATTTGCCTCATCTCATTTTGTCAGAAAGTGGCCTCATGTCAACTAAATATGTCACTTCTTGCTGAGAACACTTATCCCAAAAGCTTCTAAATAGTGTGCATATGTGTTCGCTGAGGTAAACAAGGTAAAGCTAAGTAGCTTTTGTACCAATAAATATATCTTTCTCTAAATTTTTTCTTTAGATCTATACACAGTCTTCAGATCCCCATTACGAATTTTGAGTTGTACTAGCAGTTCTGCTACTAGTCATAATGAATTATCACAACTTTTTCAGTTTGAAGAAGAATACACATTTTCTTCAATGAAGATTTTGCAAAATGTACGAGTTTACAAGTGCAGATAGGGCTGGGAAGTTATAACTGTGTTATGTTTGAATTCACTAAAGTGAGGCGAACAGTAATTCATTTGTCAGTGGTACTGTACATAGGAGAATGCTGTACATGTGTGATATAAGAGTAAATTGTGTGTTTTATGCAGGTTAACTGTTGTAGTTGTGTGTATTTCTGTGGAAGTTGTGTAGTAGTTTGGGGTCTGTGGAAGCTGTACACTAATTTACACTGCATGATTGCACAGAATGTGTCTGGTGCTCACTACTATATTAGTGGTCTTCCTCATACAGATCGCATTGTTCCAAGGTCAGCCTTGTCTGGTGGAGCAACAGATGCCCCTTTACCACCATACTGGAGTCATGTCTACCTAGGAGGCTCCACAAAAGACTGTAGTTGGAGAGATGATATTGCCATTCCACTTCTCAAGTAAGCCTCCCTCTGTCCCTGCTTTTTAGGTGGAATGCTAAGTCCCTAAGTCCTTATGTTCACCAGCATAGCGTGTTTTGCACTCGCCAAATGTTTCACATGCTGTGGCAGTAATGTTGAACCTGTTTGCCATAAAAATTTTAGTAAGGGCATTTGCCGTGTCAGTAGAGCTGTGCAAATAGCAGAATTTTGAGTGCGAAGTGAATTCGGATGTTGATGTTCAAGTGTGAATCAAATCGAATATTTTTTGAATAATTTTCGAATATTTCTTTACTAATGCCATGTCAAATTATGGAGAAATGTTCTGCTAAAGATGGGCAAAAAGATTTATTGCATGACTAGTGTACTGCCACAGTGTCATTCCAAAGTCCTGGGGAACAGTCCAACAGAGAACTGTGCAACAGAAAACTGAGGTAACTTTGTCGCAGTAAATGGGTGTTAGCTTCGCCGCAGTACAGGGTATTAGCTTTGCTGAAGTACAGGATGTTAAAGGGACCGACAACTGACCAGAACCTGCGATTAGATTCTGGCGGAAATGAAAAAAACCATGAATTATGGTGACAGATTCAAGCATACTTAATGGAGTTTGAGTAGAATTTGTATTTTTAAATTGCGTTTGAAAATCACAAAATATGGGTATGTCGCGCAGCGTAGCCGTAGAGGCTTCGTACTGCTATATGGAGTCTTTGGTTTGGTGTGCGTAGTCAGATGCTTTTATACGCACCATAATTAGCGGTCAAAGTTAGAGCACACATATTATTAAGCATTCCCACCCTGTTCTGTGCTGCCCACGAGGTATGAAACAAGGTATGAAACACTGCATGAGAAGCGGCGCTGCCTTCGCGGCGCAACCGTGGAACGGTCGCTGAAGGCTGCGACGCATGTGCGCGCCGTTTTTCTCTCGTGTCTGCGAAACCGGTACCGGAGTCTACAGCGTGAATTCGCGAGTGAGATCACAAGTCATAGCAACATATAGGCTGGATAAACACAACATTGATTTCTTTATATTTAGGGCTTCACTAGTTTCCTTTTTCCATTGCCGCCTTATAATCGCTATCGCCCTCACCTCTCACTCTTTGCAACTCTGTGGCCTGTAAAGATTCCATAGTCGCCGCAGATGAAAAATTCGGATTTTATATGTTTCGCGCCGTTTTCGGCGTTACTACTGGGTGATTAGGCACTCTGACCGGATAAGTTTTCGGTTGCACTGAGAAAAGCAGGTACCACAAAAAGTGGTTGTCGGTCCCTTTAAAGGGTCCCTGAAACGTTTTTTTGACATTGTGTCACTGATTAGGCAACACAATTGTGAAATCATTCACACCATAAATAAAGCGAAGCACCATGCGCTAAGGTAGCTATGGGCTTATTTCTGTCGCCTTCCTCCTTACCACTGCTGTTCCTCCTCAACTCGATCTGCTGCGGAGTGCGCGCTAGCAACGACAGCGCCTCCCGCATCAGCCGCTCTGCCGAGTCTTCCGTAGCGACACAGCGCCCCGATATCCTCACTGAGGTTGCCCGCCTCGGCAGTGCTAGCCTCTGTAATAGAGCGCCGGCGACTCGTGTGTACGCCGCCAGATGCTGCGACGATACCGTTGGCTGAAACGAAGGAGTACGTTGTAGAAGCACGTTGTTCGCAGCTAGGTTTTGAAAGTGTGACTGGTTCGGGGCCAATAAGCGACCTCCCATTCGTAGTTCGATTGGCGGGGGCGTTTGAAAACACATTTTGGCGAGCCGCTGCGACCTTTTGCGATATGCGTGTTCAAAACCTTATTATAAATTACACACTTTACGCACAACGCTGAAATCTGTCCTGTAATGGTCCTAATGACCCGCTATACCGGATCACCATGTTTGCACAAAATCGTCAAAACCGTTTCAGGGTCCCTTTAACTTCGTGGCCATACAAGAGCGTTAGCTTTGTCGCAGTACACAAGTGTTATGCGGCGAAGCGGACTACATGTGTGAATGGGCCACTTTACACGTGATGTAGCGTATTTTTTCCCCCTAATTACCAACGTCGAATAGTTCAAATAGTAAAATTTAAGTGCAAATCAAATCGAATAGCAAATACTACTTAAAAAATTATTCTAAATTTCGAATATTCGCACACCCCTACATGTCAGTCTTAGTTTAAGGGGGGACGCGGCTTTCGAATCGCGAAGAAATGCCAAAAAAAAATCGATTTTGTGAAAATAGTATGTTCAGTTCTGCAACTCTTTCTCTCACCGATTCCAAACTATCTTTGCTGAAAACGCGTAGAAATGCCCTAAATTAATTCATTTTACTAACGAAGGAGGCGAATAATTCATCCCGCCAATAAGGAAAAAACTGCGTTTTTCAAACCGCAATAGCTCCGCGACTACGCTACCGGCCGCCGCCATCTTGGGCGCGTTGAAAAGAGCAGTTCTCCGTCTTCAAATTTCCCGCTTCAGCTAGCTCCTCCCCGCCAAAACAAGCGCACAAAAAGCAAATGTTCGGAGGTCGTTTTGAGGGCTCCGACTGGCCGCATCCGCCATATTGCCCGAGCGCGCTTCGCTATTGGTCTGACGCTCCCACGTGGGGCGAACGTCGTCTGCTGCTTGCGCGTCCCGAGGTTACGGCTGTCGAGTGGCGCTACGTAGTTGCGTGTTCGCATTCGCTCTGTGGTTGCTGATCGACGCTCATTGAGAACGGAACTACGTTTCAGTTTGGCAGGCGCACGGGACACACCCGCCGCACGTACGATCGCGATAAGATAACGGCGGCGTGCCGCGAACATTGCAAAGCGCGTCTCCGACCGACAGACATCGGACCCGCGGACGTTCCGCTTATCAGCAGCGCGGTCGCGTCGGACCTACGAAGGCCATCATGTGGCGGCACCGCGGACTCGCAACCGAGCATTACGTGCGGTAGGCGGTACTTTGACGCCCCGCGCCGCGTCCACACACACCGCACGCCTACGGCTCGGAGTCGCGCTAGGCCTAACTGCGCATCGGCTGCTGGCGGAGCAGCCGAGCACGTCGCACGGCGGCTTTTCGGATAAGTGGCAAGACATTTCGGGCATCGGCTACTCAAACCGCGAGGCCAAGCACGTTGCGCGCCGACTATTCGGATACGCGGATCGGCATTTCGTGCAAACGCCGCTACAACACGGCGCGCGTAGACTTGGACCCCGCGATCGCTCAGATCGCTCACTTCGCGGACAAATGAAGTGCGGTCAGCAAGCACTGGTAGTGTAGTTTAGGTGCACTTTATGCCTTGCTTAGTATCACTGAGAGTTCTTGTGAACGTTCTGACACCTTGTATATTGTATGCCTCGCAGGGTAGCCAAGGGAAGAAGACGGAAGGGGGGGGGGGGGGGTCGCGTGAAACTAGCTACTCAACCTCATGCCTCAACTTCTTGCCTCATAAAATAAAGTACTCAGAAATCAATCACAGTAACTATGTCTTTACCTTTACTGTCTCTTAATTTGGGAAGGAAGTATAGCTGTCATGTTGAGAGTCATGTGTTGCGATCATAATTCTGTGATTATTCATTATTGTGCAATCATATACAAGACCACTAATTACATTTAGCATGAATCCAAGAAATCTGGTAAATTACTACAGTTAGTGGACCCAATTGTATAACAAACTTTATATTCTGCAGTGTCTGTTACACCACCCCTTCATGCAGGTAACTTGCATTGAAATTTATGCATAGAACATGGTCATTGTAAATCATAAAAGGAGGCCATAAAAAAAATAAAGATGGGCAACAAAGGCACACCAGATGGGAGGCCACATGTCCAACAAGTCTAACGTCACAAAACAAGCCAAAAATTACAGTAATGGTGTGCTTGAGAGAAGTTAAGAGGTGCTTAAACTTTAAGAGCACTTTTCTCAAAACAGTTTTTTTTGGCATGTCGCTTAGCTCGTGGAGCAGATATCTTGGCAGCTACTTCACAGATTTTGATTCCGTTTGTTTGTAAGGCTCCTTGAACTCTGCTTCAGGGGGAGACACTCTTCTTTTTTCATTTTAATGCTTTAAAATTTTTGGTAGGGTTTCTAGTTTCCAGTGCAAGTGTGCTTATTGCAGTGTCGCTGGAAAAAACCTAAACTACATATCTTTGTGTTGCAAAAAAAAATATTTTGGGAGTGTCACCCCCTTCTGCATACATTTGGCTGTGCATCCAGTGTTTATCAACTCTTTGCTTAGTTTTGTAAGTACTCCAGACCCTCCACGAGGTTCGCTAAAGGAATAATTTGTCATGCAAAAAGTTTTTGTTGTATCGCTTTGAAATTTTTATGAAAGCATCACAGAGCAGTTCTTAGTGTCTGTGCCAATTTTCATCAACATACACCAAAAAATAAGAAAGTTTGTACCGAAAGCCACGTCCCCCCTTAAATTTGGAATATTTAGTGATGGCTGGTGACATGATACTCAAACTGCGTGGTGGCTGGTGCATTTTGTGTTACTGAAGTGTGCTCGGGGATCCCAGATGGATTAAACTGAATCACAATATGTTATAAAGGCTCTCACTTTAATTAAACCCAGCATCCCCTACGTAAGGCGATGGTGTAGAAAGCATCGACAGCCACGCACTCAGAGTATCGCGCTTCAATTGCTATATTTCTTTCTCCTTGTGAAATGCATGCTGTTTTTACTTTCTGATGGTCGACCAGCTAGCCCAAGGTGTGTTATTCACATATATTGGCTACATGCAGCATAATCAAGATGAAAACTAGACACATATGAGCTCTGACTAACAGCTGAATTTCATTTACACATAACCTTCCTTTTTTTTATGCACAGAAACTCACCATATCAATCAACAGTGCACAAATAAAGTAATAAGATTAAAGAAAAAAAGCAGTGAATGCTTTCATGCTAGACTACATAACAAAACTCATGTGCCCCATGTCATGCAAGGTACCACTCTTCTGTGGATGGCATGCTATCTGTTAAGTTTTATCTTTAAACACCTGAGGATGTTCTTGCCACATTGATGCTTATCATACATCACAAATGGGCACCAGCAGCTACAGGCACCATTTCCTTTTGCACAAAGGCAAAGCCAGATGGTGGCGCACCACCATGCATGTGCACCCCCTTTCCCCTCTTCAAGATTTTTGTCCGCCATCCACAGGACATCTAGCATAAAACAATAGGAGGCAACATACACCTGTCCAGACTCCTTCTTAAAAGGAAATTCCGGGCTACAGCACTGCTTTTGCACATTGAAAGTTAGAAGAACGAAATGAAACAATGTCTATAATGAGTTACAGATGTTCTGTCTCTCCTCAGATTCATGCGTTTTGTATTTTTCTTGTCATGACATGCGGGCAAAGTTGGTGCCATATGTGCTCTGCAGTTGTGTTGCTTTGCCATCGTAGAGATAAAATGTGTTCCATCTACAAATATAATGCTTAAAGTACACTCTTTCAATGTATTTATGAAGTCAATATGCTTGCAGGTTTGTTAGCTGTGTTGTTCACGTTTTTCCAGTTGGTAATGTAATTAGAGCTGTGTGAATAGCCAAATTTTAGGCACAAAGTGAATTTAAATACCGATGTTTGAGTGTAAATCAAGTGAAACAGTTATCAAATATTTTTTTAATACTTTGAAGTAGGGTTATGTGAATATTCAAAAGTATCAACTATCAGTTTAATAATACATCTGTAATGATATTTAAAAATTTTAGAATAGTTTACTTGGCATGATTATTGAAAACTACTGAATATAATTGAAAAGGTCTTGTGTTTTTTGGTAAGTGCATCACCAGTCTGCCGATGATTCTGACTTTAGTGTAAGTGTGGTGATGCCTGTATCTCTAAATGTCATAAATGCGCAGAGGCGCAATGATGGCTTCCGAGAAATATGGTGGCTCAACTGCAAAAGCCCTGTCACAGTGAGCACCTTTAAGTGATAATTTTTTTAATACCTACTTAGCAGTGCATGTGGCATAGCAGTTTAGTGCTTTTGGCAATAGTGTAAGCATACTGCACGCATTTAAAATGTGAGAACCCTCATGTTGCTGCAGCTGTGCAAAACAATTAGACGATAAACAAAAACCTGCACAAAATAATGCTTCAAGTTGACTTCTTTTGGAACTTTGAATACCTTGAATAGTAAAAGTTGGGCACGAGTCGAGTAATCAAATAGCAATTGCTATTTGAAAAATATTCAAAAGGTTGAATACTCACACTCCTCTGATTTAATGAGACATTACTGCAGTACTGTTGTTAATTAGGTAAGTTTATTTACCTATCTGTTTTTAATAATAGTACTAGTATGCACGAGTAATAGTGGGAATTTTAGAAGCGTTGTATGTTGGGCTAGTTGGTGTTTAGACAGGGAAATTATTGGGAAACTGCGTAAGAGGATGACACGCAAGTAAAGAAACAGGACACTATCAGTGCAAACTAACAACTGGTTTTATTGAAGACGAGTGATATGCATATATGTATGTCTCCACAAGCTGCTCAGGCATACCGAAGCAAGGAACCTTGGGATTATGCACAGGAAGTTAGGCAACCATGCACGGGGGAAATTTTGCTGCACTGCTATAAAAGTGAAGCGTCGCTTATGCAGTTATCTCCCGTTTTTTTTATAAAATACGCTTCTAACATTTCACGAGTGGTTCTGTGCTTGCTCCTGCCCAGAATAGTGGGAATTGGACAAACTAGACAAATAGACGGTGAAGTACTTATCTGAACTCATGCTGTCAGTTTTTTCTTGTCTGCACCTTTTTTTTTTTATTACTCAGAATGTTAATAGCAGCATCAGTTATTAGATTTTACTCATGCCCTTACAGAGAATGTTACAATTTTCGGCATCCTTCTTAAAGAGATGCTAAAGGCAAATATTAAGTCAATGTGCACTGTTGAAAATACCTCTCAAGAAACATTGTAGGGCTTGCTTTGTGCCAAGAAATTGGCTAGTTTGTGTAAAAATCATATTTAACTCTTTCATTACTATGTCTATTCAAATTGATCACAGGTGATCGATGACTAAAGCTGCCAATTTTGACATATTGAAATTGTTTGTCGTGTATGCAGCCGCACATCATGTTTAATTCAGGCACTGCTCTTTCACACTTCGTTCAAGTTTTCACGTTTGGCAACATTGCGATTTTTCAGACTTTCTCACGAACTGATGTGCATGTGTTATTGCAAAAGGTGGCGTGGCTGCCACAATTGAGAAAAGAATGTGCCGCTCGAGTATGTGCCTCATTAATATAATTTTTTTATCTAGCAATTTCTGATAAGTCAATTATCAAGTTATGTCGTCAGTGTTGCAATTCAATAATGTTTGGCGGTGATAATTGAGTTTTGGTTCCAAGTTTGGGAAGTTTTATTGAACCACAGCTCATTTCTGAAGCTCCGCCTTCTGTCTAACTTGTTGATCTGGCCTTTTCAGCCAGTTTCCTGCAGTTTTGGTTTCACTTATCTTTATTATCTCCTTGAAAGTACTGCATTCGGTGTTAGCGTCGGTGCTCAGGGCAGTCTCCACAGTCGCTCCCATGGCGTCGTTGATCTGCGTGATTGCACTGTGGGAAGAACATTCCGCGCGAAAGTTTGCGTACGAGATGTACACGAAGTTGTAGTGCCTAGATAGCACTACAAGTCCGGGTGCATGGTGGATTGTTTGGTAACGCATCGGTATACTGCCGAAACCCATCGATCAAATTGACTGATGGGTTTCTATGCGTATACCAAAGAATCCACTGCGTTCCTGGACTTGTAGTGCCTTCTAGGCAATAGTACATGAACCCCATTTGCTGTTTCTGCACAGTTCATGTTTCCATAGCGTGGCAGGGGCTTTTATTAAAGAGTGTGCAAACTCAAAGGTTAAAGCAGTTGAAGCGTACGTCAGCTACTCAGCGAGGCGCAGTGGCTTGCACATCCAAAACTACACGCTGACTAAAAAAAAAAAAAAACTGAAGAGGGCAGTTCCGCTTGATCCCTGCATGGCTTAGACACATTCTCTCAGCATTTTTGAGCAGTGGCAACATGGGCATTGAAGTCGCTTCTGTGACAGTTCAGCTTGGATGATTTAGTGACTAATTTGTGTTTGTTTCTTTTAATTACATACTTTTTAATTGATGTTTATTTTCAAAAGTGTACCATTCAGATGTGCATTGAAGTCTTGTATTCGAGTATGTGATTTTATGCCTTTAGTTAACGGAAAAAAAGATGTCAACTAAAACCCACCGTATACTTTACTATTTCACTACGTGTTATGTATTTATAGCTCAAGAAGCCCTTGATCTAAGATTGTAATTCTTTATATAGAGACTGCCAAGTAAAACTCAAACAATTTATATATTTCAAAATTTCGTAGAAAGATCTGTTTCTGTAGATATTATTCCTTGTTAAAAATCTTCCATTTCTTTTTGAAAATTTCCAGTTGCTTTATTGTTTGCAATTTTTTTTAGAAAAGTTCTTTATCGATTGTATTAAAATGAATGCCATTTGAAAAACGTTTCTTGTTCTTTACTTCAGCCGTTGCAGGAAAAATTCCTAACTCGGACATACAAAAAACGGCCCATTTTCCGTGGTAACGAAAGAGTTCAGTGGTCAGCATGCCACTAGAACTATTAAAACCGCCTACCTAACCAGGTCTATTGATGTAGATTCGCCGTTTTCTCCCTATACTGGCAGACAGTCCAGCCAGCTGTTCAAAAGGCAGGAGCAGGCAGGAGAGAAGGAGGGTTTAGCTATTGCTAGGGTGGCTCGATGGTACTCCTCACTGGGAAGGAGGACATTGAGGCACTCTGCAGCTGTGGAGAAGCCTGTTTTTACAGTTGAACCCCTTTATAAGAGACACTGATATAAGAGATGACGTTTAGTCACATGGTTGGCTGCCCTATCTCACTGGTTGGACCTCTTTTGTAACAGACACTCTCCTGAGGAGAATAGCTTATAAAGCACAGAATATCACTAAATTTTGGTGTATAGTCTTCCTTGTAGCAGATATTTTGACTCTAAATTCAGCACTGTTGGCTGACAACTGCAGTTAGTTCATTGAGGAAGCAAGGTAAAATGATAACCAAGTAACGCGACGAGTTGTGGTAGAAAAAATGTGAGTTCTGTTCAGGGTCGCACAGCCCACCAAACAAATGTAACATGAAGGCAAATGGTGTATAAGGAACCCTTTGCAACATCCTGGAGCCTTTTGTGGTCACTTTGTTATTTTAAAAATGTTTTTATTTATTATATCCTCAAAGGTTCTGTATGGAACTTTACATGAGGGGTGGATGACATAGAAGAAGCGGTATCGATAAAAGTAATGGTTAAGATACAGCTGAGTCTGCTTCTTGGATGGCATTCTTGAAGCGCATTCTTGAAGTTGTAGTGTGCCCACATCTAAAGAAGGGCAGATCAAAAAATGAAAACATGGCACCCTGCTTATAGGAGACCACTCGTATATGGGAGAGAAAGTGCTCCCTGAGGCATGTCTCTTGTTAAGGGGTGCAACTGCATGACATTGTAGCCGGCCCTGTTGCATACCGCCGGCTTGACTATCTCACCGCACCGAGTTCGCAGAATATTTTGCAGGTGGTGCAAGGTTTGTCGCAACACTTTTAGATTCTTTCACTTTGCAAGCCCCCCCCCACCCCTAGGCATGCACAAAAAAGCGGCCCCTTTTCATTTCCAGTCACGTCATGGCACTGCTGTTGCTATCAGCCTGTTGAGCTTGCGTGGCAACTGTTGCATCACGCCTTCACATGCTTTCTAGCTGGATACAAACAAACAGAATTCACTTTTGCCTTGCATATATTTAGCTGTAACTTAGAAAGTTCACTCCCATAGCTGAGGCACAGTTTGCTTTCAGTGGTGAGGCTAACATAAAAAGCGCATTGAAGCAAAATTCTGAGGAACTCTGGCATTTGCTACTCACTTTGTCGCGGATTATTTGCAGCATTATTTATTGGCTTGACATTGTATCTTTGAGAAAGGATGGATAAACAATTAAAGAAAAGTTATAGTGATATTCTTTTCTGTTATTACATGCAGAACTCCGCACACCGTGACCAACGCACACACCAAAGATGTAAAAATTTGCATTTACTTACTTGATATTTATTCAATTGTAAAAACATGCAAACTCAGTGTAGTTACACTTGGCCAGTACAGGAAAGGAATAGCTGCAGAATACGAGCTTTCGTACTTGCAATGCCAACTTTTTGTTGTTTTCAATATTTTGTTTCACATCTCTCACATAAAAGTGCAGTACGTAGCATAACTTTCACAAAATTGAGCACTTCACATGAAGCAGCTGGCTCCATATCTCACCCATGACGAAAAGGTCTTGTTTTGTCGTTTTTGTTTGTTGCTTCCAGTTAATCTAGTGCCTTGCAAAAATATTCCTGAAAACTAGAGCTGTGCAAGTAGCATAGCAAATAGCAAAATTTTGAGTGAGAAGTGAGTTCAAATATTTATGTGCAAGTGCAAATCGAATCGAATATTTTAAAAATTGTTTTTGAATATTTTTTAATAATACAATATCTAATTATGTAGAAATTTACTGTTAAATATGGGCAAAAAATTTCTTGCATGACGTGTATGCCCACAGTGTCATTCCAAAGTCCTGAAGATCAGTCTAACACTGAACTGTGCAACAAAAAGCTGAGGTAACTTCGCCGCAGTACACGGGTGTTAGCTTCGCCGCAGTACGTGAGCGTTAACTTCGCCGCAGTACGTGAGTTTTAGCTTCCCCGCAGTACGCGATTGTTAGTTTCGCCGTAGTACAGAGGTGTTATCCGGCGAAGCGCACTACTTGCGGGAATTGGCCATTTGTCATAAGGCATAGCATATTTTCCCCCTTAATTACCAACCTCTTTACCAACTTACTATTTGCACTATTCGCTCGAATAGTAAAAGTGCAAATTGAATCGAATAGCAAATGCTATTCGAAAATTATTCGAAATTTTGGATATTTGCACACCTCTACCAAAAACAGGACACTCAAGCAAGCTGAAATTGTTTTTATTACATACTCGCAAAATTGAGCATCACTTTTTTTTAGCAGGAATCTCACGTATGCAACCAGGTACAAGGCTTTACCAACCTCTGGTGAACAAGACCTTCACTAAGAATGCTTCTTTTCATTGAGTAGAGGCATTTCATCTTAACAGCAACAAACTCTTCCTATACTTCTTTCCTTTCCAGAGTGACTATCAGTAGTTTCCCCCCTCGGTGATATCATTAAGATGTTCTCCAGCCACTGTTCTGTGCCTGTTTTGTTCAAGCACAGCGAGAAATCTTCTCTAGTTCATTGCAGTTCAGGCATGTGTATCACCCATGCACAAAGCTAACTGTGCCTGTCTTCCACTTGCCTGGTATCAGCATCCATATAAAAGCCATTGTACAGCTTCACCTTTTCTTAAATTTTTTTAATTGAATTTATTTAATGCAGCAGCATTATGAGGATTGCCAGGAAATAAAAGGTGCAAGTCGCTGCATGAGGTGAAAAGGTGGGCACCTCATACACGGGACAGCGTATGTTTCGATGGATTGATGTGAAAGAAATGACGTATTCAAGCGAATGTGTATCACTAATTTTGGTGTTGGCGTGCACTGTCAATAGTGCAGGTTGAGTGTGAGTTAGACATGTTAAAGGGCCACTAAACAGGCTCCTACTTTTTTTTCAAAGCCGCCCAAACAAGCTAACTCAATCATAGAGAAGGTTGCGGCGATCACATTCTGCGAATATGACAGCGCTGCGCGCCACACAGACGCCGTATTTCAAAAAACAATTCCCACGCTTCTTTCCGGCGACTGACCAGTCGCGCTCGCATCCTAGGTGTCGTCATGTTCTACCGCGAACAACTTTGCGTAGTTGTATCTCGTTGATTGGTCGAAACGTCTATTGTCAGATCCCCTGGCCATCCCACCGGCGTGAGCGCAGGAGCAACCCAACGTTTCTAGAACGGGAGCAACCGGTTCCGCAGCGCAAGCGTCAAACACAAAATAGAGACACATAGACAGCGCGGGCGCTACGTGTGAACTGGAGGCTTCACTAACAAAAAACAGCAATGCATCTATACGTGTTTCACTCCTGCAGGAGAAATGAATGAGTTCTGCTGGTCACTACAAAGGCTTTATGCTGGGAACAGCGAAATTGAACAGTTTTACAGGACGACAGAAACATTAATACACATTGATAGACCAGTCTTCAACCCTTTTGCCTCTACCTGTATATGTGCTCATCTGGCATTGTGCTTGTCAGATAGTGGACCTTTTTTTTCTTTTTCATCATGAACTTGAGTGGACGTTTGCAGAGCCCGTCTCCTGCATTTCAGCATGGGTATACTTCGAGGTACTTTGGGCAGATGTGGAACAAAGCGGGTCACGGCATCGTCTTTGAAGGCCCGTTTGTTTCCTAGAAATACGACAGTATCGCTATATTAATACGGTGAACATATTCTTTTGAAACATGCTCTTCTTAAAAGAGCTTACATGTAATAAAGAACATTGGGCTAGTTGGTACATATTCATATTCGATGCAGTGCAATAAGACACTAGACCATAAAAGAGGACAAACAGTGCACATTGAACTGAATTTATTCTAACTGAATTTATACCATGGCAAATATACACACTACATGACATGCCCAAGCTTCAGGCCGATGCAACTGAACTAGTACACGTGAGTAAAAACAATATGACAAACTACTGGCCAATGCAACCAAACTAATACACGTGGGTAAAAACAGAATGACAAACTAGAAAACAAACAAAAACCAAAAGGCCAAGTAGTCGCCAGATGCCTCGTGCCATTTGTCTTTTTCTTGGCCTTTTGGTTTTTGTTTGTTTTCTAGTTTGGGTCATTTTGTTTCTACCCATGTGTATTAGTTTGGTTGCATCAGCCCGTAGTTTGTCATTTTGTTTTTACCCATGTGTACTAGTTCGGTTGCATCGGCCTGAAGCTTGGGCGTGTCACGTAGTGTGTGTATATATATCTGGTTTCTCTGTGGAATAAATTCATCTGAAGGTGCACTGTTGTTTGTCCCCTTTCTTGGTCTAGTGTCTTATTGTGCCACATCGAAGATGAGCTTTAATGTTGCCTGTCCAGCCGAGGGACTGCACGATCCCATTGCTTGAGGCGTGCAACAGCCCTGTGTGGCCCCCCAAAAAATGCCCTCCCTCAACATCCCTCAACAAGAGATATCTTTGAGCTGTACCCCCTTTGCACTCGGTCACAAAGCGACGTGGCAATTTATACGACTTGACAAACGCACACATAAACAACACTCACCGACTGCACGGTGATGCAGATGGTGACGGGCTGGCTACTCGGGCAAACAGTATGTCGAGCGCCCTCGCACGAAAGGAAACGTAGAGGGGTCATTCCGCGTGCCGGAGCTTTCAAACTGAAAGAATTTAAAAGCATTGGTTTGTTGGGCATTTACCTTAATTTCTTGGTGGACACAGTGGTGGTGTAGATAATATTGTAATTTCAGATGTTCTCAGGCACTCATCCATCATTCTAACAAAAAAAAGTTCTTTGCCTTTAGTGTCCCTTTGAGGTAAAAAAAGGGCCCTCTTTGTTTTCATTGCACTTTCAGCATTTTTTTCTCATGTATATTCTGTGTTTGTACCAACGGAACACAGGCTCTTTCTTTAATGCTGTGTGCACACCTTCAGCTTCCAAAAATATGGCTTCTCATTGCAAGCTGAATGCTTTTTTGTTGTCGTTGTTGTTGTTTTGGTGTATGTAGTAAAATTTCTTTCCCTTCATATTTTTCTTTATGCAGGAAGCATGGATTGACACATTCCATTCCATTCCGTTCCCCTTGGAATGCCCGCCTGAGCCCACTTGAAATGCACATCATCAACAGTGCTCAAGTATTGCTCTTCGTCATCACGAAAACAGCACGCTGTGTTGCTGAAATGCTGGTGGTTAGTGAACTTTACTTTCTCTCTTACAATCTTAGTTTGTCAAGTAATGTTCGTCACTGACTTTATAGCGTGCACTTCCATTGCCAGGGGTTGTCATTCAGATATCATATTTATGATGTGCAGCATGACCATTTTTCTTAATTATTTGCTACAGGCAGCATAAAAGAGCTGCAGCTTCTATCTGTAGTAGCATACAAATAATGTGCTATTTCTGGCACATACTTTTAATGTGGCATTGCTGAGCCACTTATTTTACAGTTTTACACTGCTGAATAAACCTGATCTAAATGTGGTCAAATTGTAGACTGCAGTTGCTGAACAAGATGGACACTTCATGTTTATCAGCCACAAAAATATTTACAGTAGAATATCGATGATACGAATTCATAGGGAGCACGTAAAATATTCGTGTCATCCCGAATTCGTATGAGCCAAAACAAGTTAAGGCTGATCATGAAGATGAACAAGAACTTTATTGGGGTCAACTACTTCTTGCTGAAAAAGTCCATGATGTTGTTTTGAACCTTTTTAACTTCGCTGCTCCTCAAGAAAGCCGCCTGAAAGGAATAAAACCATGCAGCGGTCTCTTCACTCACGCTGTCGGTGCTTACGGTGCGACGCAGTACATCGAGGGCGTCAAGGTTTTCGGACATTGACTGTAGGAGATAACAATCGCCGGCATCTTTACCATCACTCTCAGACTCGGTATTCTTTGCATCGTCGACCAATTCTTCGATGGATCGCAGCCCACAGGTCGCTACGCTGTTGTCTGCGGTGACGAAGTCTCGCGCCGAAGCTCGTGTTTCAAGATTCTCCCCAACTGTCGATGTGCAAATCGTTGTCAGGCTCTTGGTTTTCTTCCGTCGAAGCCGCATCCGATTTCGCGAAAAATCGACACTTGCGAAAGCAGTTCGCGATAGTGTCCTGGGTCACATTATCCCAGGACATGGCCGAGAAATGTAACGCGTCAAGCAGGCTAATCCGCAAGTTTTCATCCTTGCACTCAATTTTCGCCAGGAGCCTCCGCACAAGCAATCCCTTGAAATGGTGCTTCACATTTCGGATTATTCCCGCAT
This sequence comes from Hyalomma asiaticum, assembly GCA_013339685.2. Lineage (NCBI taxonomy): Eukaryota > Metazoa > Arthropoda > Arachnida > Ixodida > Ixodidae > Hyalomma > Hyalomma asiaticum. The sequence continues at coordinate 62,303 of JABSTT010001806.1, forward strand.
CCAGCGGCTGTAGACGGCTCGTGGTGTTTGCGGGCAGGAACCATACGGCAACATTGCTGAAGTTGCAGTCTTTGGGATGGGCTGAACACTGGTCGACGAAAAGCAAATTTTTTCTGTTTTTCGCTGCCAGTTTCTGCCAGAGTCGTAGGGAACTCGTGAAAAAAATCTGCAGTCAAAAATATGAGTCAGTCGCTCATGTGAAGCGGTCATTTCGCGCGTTCGTATCATCCGCAGTGGCTGGGGAAACTGTTCGTATAACACCGAATGACGGCGCATTTTATACAACATAGTCCGTCCAAAACAACATTAAAATTTGTATCATCGTGAAATTCGCATCAACCGTAATCGTATCATCGAGATTCTACTGTATATTATTAGAGTACACTGCAGTCTGAGAACTAAGCAGGTTGTTGGTTATTGGACAGTGGAACATGCTATAGCAATGCAGGACAATACCATATCAGCAACATGTAGAAAATGTGCTGTATAGTATAAGCACATTTTTCTACATGCAGAGCTGGCGAGAAAGACCTTTTGCTTTTTTGTCATTGCTAGTGGCACCAGATTTTAAACAAAATTTATGGCATGCCCCTGCGTTTACACTCGGAAAAGAGAGAGAAAACTACTGTTTGCTTTCATGGAATTAGAAACTTATTCTCTTAGCAGTTTCTTTTCTTATGTAATCCAGCCCCGCCACGGTGGTCTAGTGGTTATGGCACTCGGCTGCTGATCCGAAGGTCGCGGGATCGAATCCCGGCCGCGGCGGCTGCATTTCGATGGAGGCGAAATGTTGAGGCCCGTGTGCTGTGCGATGTCAGTGCACGTTAAAGAACCCCAGGTGGTCTAAATTTCCGGAGATCTCCACTACGGCGTCTCTCATAATCAGAACTGGTTTTGAGACGTTAAACCCCACAAATCATCATCATCATCTTATGTAATCCAGTTCTTCTGGCATTAAAGGGACCTGAAACTGTTGATGATTTTGTGCAAATGCATCGAGCCACTAGAGCAATTCTTTATGATCATTAGCAGACCACTTTAAGCTTTCTTTGTAAAGTGTTTTAATTTACGAATAGCTACAGATCGTAGTGGCACCATTTTCAGCCGCCCCATGACATGTTGCATGGGGAACAATGCCACTCAACTGACAGATTGAGTTTTCCTCTGATGTCGCGGGTAACTTAAGTTAATTGTGAACTCGGGCTGTTCATAACAGTTGGAACACTGTGATTTCTTGCATTAAGAAAAATAACAGAAAGAGAATACAGAATCACAATTTACTACACTCGGCAACTTCCAGTGGACAGCGAGCATTGTGTGCCTGTGTTAAAACATGCTCCATGTTGATGCGAGTTGTGTGCCCTGTGTGGATCTTGAGGTTTCTTTTCTCTGACATCACTAATTGCCCTTGCCGCATTGTGGGCTGTAAATCTAGGTACTGCTGACATTCCACGCTGTGACATTGTGTGCCTGTGTAAGGCAAGTGGTGAGCGGAGTCTCTGCAGTGCATCGGTACAGTGAGCATCAGGCTCTCGCAATGCAATTAGTATTGCTGGGATGTACACATTTGTAGCTGTAACTTCATCTCCAAAGTGCCACCACAATTCTCGTATTCGCACTTATTAGTGATTGTTGTCAGAGAGCCGTTTTTTGTCCACATACTTGTTAGTGTATGGAGATTATTGGTCTACAGGAGGAGAAAATGTGGCTGGCTCATGGCCACTGTCATTGAAGCACCTTGCGGCATACAGCGTAACCATGCTGTGTTGATGGCTGTGAAAGGCACTGCCATCGCCAGCATAAAAATGGCAGCCAGAAATAAACAGACTTGAGAAGGAAAAGCAGTCCTACAAAGGAGGGCAATAGCCAATTGTTTGTAGTTGGCTTGATACAAGGTGCTTTACTTAATTTATTGTGCAAATAATTTTAAAACACTGTTTCAGCGAACTTTTGCGATCACTTCTGGATATGCCTCAATCCGATTCAGTGGCAATTATTTTGCAAATTCAGTGGAAATTCAGTGGCGATTATTTTAACAAGCTTGGTCTACATAAGGTTGCTTAAAACGGTCCACAAGCTTGCCTTCGAGATTCATATATTTTCTTGCGTTCAGCCTCTAGACACATTTCCTGGTCAACGTGTGGCTGAAGACCTCCCTCTGTTTGTGCTACTCAGACACAAGCCACAGGCATGCAAAGAAACTCCAATCCTGCACAGAACACACAGTGCAGTCACAGTGTAAGCTTGAGGAGTGGCCTTTTAAGAGCTTGTCTCAGGGTCTTTGAGGGCACCTACTGCGATTTATGAGGGCAGAACATAGTGGTTGAATGCACAAACATTTATTGATACACTGCCAGGTGTGTTTGTGAAATGAAAGATACATTGCAAAAGATATTCAGGTTGACACTATCGACACTGTGTTGTTTATAAACACAAAAGTCCACATGAGACCATGGCTGGATTGTAACAAAAAGTGGTCATGATGCTGTGTTCTCTGTGTTTAGGTTCCGAAAGCGTTTGCATTGAAACAGGCCATAAGGAAGGTTATTGTCAGGCCGTTGATAATGTATTTTAGCATAGCCTATAACGGGTGGCTAGCTTTAAGTAGCTGTAGGCCAATAGAAAGTACTGCAAGAATTCTTCAAATCAGTTCATTATTAGCAGAGATTAAAATGTTTAAAGTGATGCAAAACCATGATTTCGAGAGGTGAGATCACTGTTAATTACTAACACACACAAGAAACAAAGCACTGTGGTATATTCATCATTCCCATGGTATCTGAATGGTCATTGCACCAGAGTTTCCTAAAGTAATTTCGTTATGAAATTCTGGCATTAGCCACCTTAAGTGCTACATGAGGATGTTGCATGTTTTGGTAATGATCACGATGTGTGTTGTCTGATGGCACAAGGACCAGTTTTGGCCAAAGTGCACCAAGCAATTCATCATAAATTTCTAATGTAACAGTGAGTGCTGTTTTCACTTCCCTCTGTCCATGTCTTTTGCGCAGTCTTCGAGATTATGGAATACTAACTCACCCAACAGTCTGTTCTTCGATGAAGTTTTTATGGCATCAAGTCATTGTTATAAGTGGGCTCAGCTGTTCTGTATTGACACTTTATGCTTGCAGCACTGATAATGTGCATCCTGTAGCATTTTACAGCAAGACTGGTGTTACCAATTCTAATGTAGAATGCTTCTTTTTGCCAGGCGGTGCACTACGTTGGCCAAGGCTGCAATGTCGTCCTTTGCATTCAGTACCTGGAAAGTGATGTTATCATAGATGGGGAAAAGGTAATTGGCTTTTTATCTTATGAACGTACTGTCTGGGCACATCCAAACTTTGCAAAGCAGGTTTTCATAAAGTCAACTCCACTATGTTTCATTTTTTTGGCTAATGCAACTTTCGCTTGTCACGCTCTAGTGGTTATGGTGCTTGGCTGCTGAATCAAAAGGTGCAGGTTTGATCTCAACCACAGCGGTCACATTTCTGATTGAGGCAAAAATGCTGGAGGCCACTGTGCTGTGCGTTCATGGTGGAGAACCCCAGGCAATTGTAATTTCTGGGGCCCTCTGCTATGGCATGCGTCATAATCATATCATGGCTTTGGCATGTAAAACCCCATCTATTTATTATTATTATTATTGGGTTAATGCAACCTTATCTAAGATTTCAGCCGACACCCTTACATTTCTATGGGACTAAACTTGTTATTTCCATCCTGAAATTAGCCTTCGCTAGATTTTCAAATGTCACTGGTCACCTTATAAGGACCTTACCCCAATGGTGACCACGGTAATGGTTCCGTTTGCAGCAGTCCGGCTTTGCAGCACTTTTAGAGTATAGCGAGTGTGTTGAACACACGTTATCTCCCATCAGAATCGCCTATTTTCATCTAGACCCAGAAAGTTTTAATATAAAAATGGCAGCTCACAATGACTTATTACGACATTTATGCAGTCCTAATGCACGCCATTTTTTTTCTTTCCGAGAGAATTGGTCAGATTCCCTTGGCAGTACAATCTGATATGAAACCAAAAATGTATATATAACAACTTAAGTCTGACCTGGCATCGACTGTGTTGCTGCCATTGCCATCACAAAATGGTAGCCATGGATGGTGAGTTTGTGCAGCGTGACAACGATGACATGCCACAATCATTTTGATTCAAGTGGACTTGCAGATGACCATTTACTTGTTTTCTAAATGGTCTGTTGTGGATAATGTTCATACAACTCTGGTAGGTATGCGCATCATCATAATAGAACTACAGTTTTCCATATCTGCCATGGGTGAAACCTTGTTGGTCAACAATGAAATCATGGGTAAGGGACTGCTCAGTTATGAATGCATATGGCCAAAGCAAACTTACCATTTGCTGCAGCCACTTCAGACAAAATTGCAGTTCCCATCAATGTGATTGTAAATAGTGTCCACGCTTTCCTGAGGGCACACACATGGCCTGCTCACAGTAAGCCAAACCAAAGTAGTGTTTTGCTTCTGTCACTGTGGCTGAACCCTGGGTCACTAGCTACATTAACATGGATTGTGGTTGTGCAATTCTAAAGGCATGCAACCAATGCAGTGTCACATGTGAATGTAAATGCAAATAGGCATGAAGTGCTCTGGCTTTCCTTTCATTATCAATTTTTCACACTGATGGCTAATGTGATGTGGACGGTAACATTTCATTTTGTAAGGTGCTGGTGCCAATATCACTTTTTGGCATTGCACAGTTGCAGCACTTCCCACTCATTATGCACCAAAGTTCATCCAATTAATGGAGTGTGAATAAATATATCTAAATTATCAAGAGTTTGATTATATTAAATAATGCGTATACCATGCAGGGACCAAAGGATGAGTCTGAATTATCAAAATTTCCAAATTAACAAAGATCAAATTAATTAACAATGTTCTTACTTTGATGCATAAACCATCTAAGTGTCAAGGTTTTTTGGTAAATGCACTGCTGCAGGGTCATTTTTTTTATTGCAGATTTAAAATCTTGCAAGCTATTTCGAAAAATGATTACTGTCATTTCTTCATAGCGACCATAAATTGGTGGAAAAATATGCTTTCTTCAACCATAAATGCATTGCTTACTCGTGAATAATAGTAGTTTAGATTAGAAAGGCACTCATATATTTCAAATAAGAAATATATATGTGCTTGGATCAATTTGTTTTACCAGCTTAAAAAAATGTGCATGCCAGGTTACTGTTGGCACTTTCATGCCAGTCTTGCTGTGGAGGCTTCTGAGGAGTTTGTCCTTGGTCAAAGTTAGGTTCAGATTGGTTAGTTATCCCTTGTCTCAGTGGTTGACATCTGCTGTATCTGATTCTGAATCAATCCCCCTTCAACTCGCTTGCAGCAGAGGAATTGGCGCACACAGTTGAGTGCAGAGCATAATTGCTGTGCGTGTGAGCACTGGCAAGAAGACATTGTGCACTCATCAGGAAAACCAAGTGAATGAGAAACTTCAAGTAACCCTTGATCTTATCACCACTGCGAGAAAGCCAGTTTTTGCAATTTATGGCAAAGGAAACGCACAGGCACCGCAGCATCGTTTGTATACATACAGCGGAATCATTTGTATAGCAGCACCCACCTGCGAACAGCTATTATCATCACTGTAGACAATAGTCAAACATCAAATGGTCATTTTTTATGGGTGAGAAACCAGGCAGACATCAGTTTTTGCAAATGCAGCAGACAGAAACTGCCCGTGAGACTAAACTAGCACTTGCTGCTGCAGTCCCATGCATGTGCAAGCGATAGCCAACACGATGGCCTAAAAAGAGCTTGGGATGAAAACCAAGGGCCAACAGCATGAGAAAAGAATACCTTGCATCCCAGCACGCTTACAGTACTTGCTGGGCAAAAAGAACTTGAAATTGGTGTGTTTTTTAAATGTACAGCATCGACCAATCGGAACTTGTTTGTGGCACTGTATATTTATGTTATTGACTACTAAAGTATCAAGTTTGATGTAAATATTGAGCTAGTCGATGTGTCAGAAGATGTGCCAATGTGTACACTTGATTTCATATTGGACTGAGTCATATTTTTTATTCTTCATTTGCATTGTCAAAAACACTCCCATGAAAAAAAGGTAACTGTCACATCCAGTTAGCCAAATCAACCCAGTTAGCCAAATTTAACTATGAAGAAATGTGCATGTGGTGCATCTCTGAATCTATGAGGGTACATGCAATGTTTCTTTCTTTCTTGTGTAGCTCTCTGAACTGGCAGTTAAGGACTACAATCGTGGACGGATGTACCTATCGGACTTGGCGACACGAGCTGGGGTTCCTGTGTTCAGTGACATAAGTGAAGCTGTGCTGTGTGCTGCAGAAAGATGTTGAAGCATGTGGACCTGACACCAGTTTCATCATTTTAAATTTGGACAGTGCTGCCAGACTAGGAGTCTGTTTGCACTGAACTGTCTGTAAATGTGCTCATCAAGAAGTGAAACTAGGAAACATCATGGTAATGTAAATATGAACATGCTGAAATCTGTATAGTCATTTGTACAGTTTCATTCCTACAATTCACACAGTGAAACATTATAACCATACCGAAAATAAAGTGCATTTACTAGTGTGTCATTGTCTCCCCTTGTAACCAATCATAGTGCATCTCTCTCCTCGAGTTAGCAACTCTGACTTAATGGTGAGAATTGCTGCATTACTGAAGCACTGTCACATGCAACAAAATGCAAGACTTTTTTTTATTTGACCACGGCTTCCTCAGCCAGGCACACTAATTGAATGGTGCGAGCAGCATGGCAGCTCGGTTAAAAAAGGTGAAACACTCGTTGCAATATGCTAACACATGGGCAAGAGCTGGAATGCTGCATTTATATTACCATCGAGGCCACATGCATTAGAGGTGTGGGAGCGAAGCATGAAAAACATGATATACAGGTTTTGTTTTGCAAATACAGTAGACTCCCTTTAAAGGGTCCCTAAACCACCGCCGACATTTTTTTTAACATTTCAAGTTCACACGCGCATCAAGTTGAGAATGCCGTCACGATGAAGGATGTCAAATGCGGCAGCGCTACGCGCCGCGGCCGCGCCACAAACTTGAAAAACAATCCCTTGCCTCCGGCCAGTTCCGGCATGCCAAAGTTAGCCGTGACGACATTGTGGTTTTTGGTGACGTCAAAAGAGTCCGAGCTCCGCTTATTGGTCAAAGGAGAACGTAGACTTCCGGTTAGTCTGCTAGCAAATGCACGCGCTCCCTGCCTGTTTGTTTTCATCGTCGTGTGTCGTTCGTGTGGTGTTCGCGTGTGAATTCGCAAATGGGCTACGCTACGCAAGTGCAAGTGAGGTACAGCCGACTAGAAACTGCAGCAACTGTCAGAACACGACGGATAGCGCTAATAGAGAGAGTTGGCACAGCACCAACAAAACCCTTGCGCGAACGCGGGAGCCCGGCGGAGGCGCGTCAACCGGATGCACGTCATCGGCGATGTATGTCACGTGACATTCGGAGGAGCACTTGGCGAGGAGGTGGCACTGGCAAGCGGCCGGCGGTCGCAGGTGAGAGCGAAACAAGCAAGCGCCGCGTTTTAATAATCAAACGTGTGTAACTCTGCTGTTTCGGCACCGTCTCGAAAAATTCTTGCGGCTACGTGTTTGTTGCGGACACCAGCACAAAAGCAACACCACAACTAAATTTCGACCTCTTGGTGGTTTAGGGGCCCTTTAAGACAAACTGGAGAGGGCCATGACAATTTGTTCATCTTATCAGAAGTTTGTCTTATCAGAAGTGCCTCCAAGAATGGCTTGGCCACGTCCCAGGTGGGTCCAAACATCTTACTTCAAAAAGTCAATCAAGTAGACTTGCAAATGGAAAAAAAAATACAAATGAAACCATATTTTTACCCAACTTGAAAACTGTCTTCAAGCACTGGCAAGCAGCCATAAATAACATTTCATCTAATGATTTTAAGTATCCTCCGGTATCTCCATGCTGCTGGGAAAGGTTGTTTATTAGAGAACTTAACAGGCACAAACTACCTCCCATATTCTTCTAAAGCACTTCACTTCAGTGAGCATGTCTGGTCAGTGGCGCATCGACGGGGGGGGGGGGGGGGGGTTTCTGGGGTTGTAACCCCCCCCCCCTAAGGCCAACCTAACCCCCCTCCCACTCCGTAACTGCTCCTATGTCCTAGAAGAATGTGGCGCTAATGTCTCTGCAAAACGCCGGAAAAATAACAAAAGTGATCATCATCATTGATGTTACTATTATTTGGCATTTTATTTACTTTTTTTTACACACGCAACAACTGTGTGTCGTGTGCCCGGCGCTTCGTGAAAAATTGAACCCCCTCCCTGGCAGAGGTCCTGGGTGCGCTACTGTGTCAGGTGTGTTGCCAGGCGATGTGTTAGGCATTGTGGCACATCTTTGAGGATGCTTGCATATGCATTCATGTCCGCCAGGACCCCTTTACTGCCCATACAAGCTAGGCCTGTCTTTCTTCGGGGCAGTTTTCCTGCACTTGCCCCAGGAGGTGCTGATCAGCCAAAAGGGCTAATGTGTACACACTCTTGTGGATAAAAAGCAGCATTCACTTTTTTATATCTGCCCCCTTTTTCTTGCCCGTTTGTGGGAGCTCAGGTCCTCCCTTTTTGTTTTGTTCTGCTTTGCTTTACCTCTGCTCTACTAGTTAAGAGTTGGGGGGGGGGGGGGGGAGGTGGCAACCTTATTCAAGTACCCAGAGTCTCTGTAAGCCCTCTTGGATCTTTTGCCTTGTTTTCCTTTGTACTCTCCCTGTAGGTGCTGAACAGGAGGTGGGGAGACAACAAAAGAGCCCAAGAAGGCAGGGTGCCCCTAGCACTTGGGGTCCCCATCAATAAAACTCTGTAGTTTTATTGCTGTGTGGCTTTGCTTAGTCTTTGGTTCTTTTGTACTCTCCTTGGTGGGGAGACAACAAAAGAACCCAGGTATCCAGCCTTTGGGGCCCCCTACAATAAACTAGGGGCCGCTGTCCACAGCACTGGGAAAGTTCCTCTTAAGGGGTCCCTGAAACGTTTTTTTTTTTACATTGCATTACTGATTAGGCAACACAATTGTGAAATCATTCACGCCATAAATAAAGCGAAGCACCATGCGCTAAGGCAGCTATGAGCTTATTTCTGTCGCCTTCCTCCTTACCACTGCTGTTCCTCCTCAACTCGATCAGCTGCGGAGTGCGCGCTAGCGACGACTGCGCCTCCCTTGTCAGCCGCCCTGCGGAGCCCTCCGCATCGACATAGCGCCCCGATATCTTTACTGAGATCGCCGGCCTCGGCAGTGCTAGCCTCTGTAATAGAGCGCCGGCGACTCGTGTGTACGCCGCCAGATGCCGCGACGATACCGTTGGCTGAAACGAAGGAGCACTTTTTAGGGGGCCAATCAGCGGCCTCCCATTCCATCGTTCGATAGGCGGGGGCGTTTGAAAACGCATTTAGACGAGCCGCTGCGATATTTTGCGATGCGCGTGTTCAAAGCCTTATTGTAAATTACACACTTTACGCAGAGCTCTGAAATCTGTCCTCTAATGATCCTAATGGCTCGCTCTACCGGATCACCATGTTTTCACAAAATCGTCAAAACCATTTCAGGGTCCCTTTAACAGAAGGTTACCTGTGAGGGGGTTCATCTTAAGAGGATTTCTTTTGCATTGAGTCTATGGGAAACCAAACAAACATACCCATTTTGTTTGTTATATCCGAGAATTCGTTATAACCGAGTTCGTTTTAACGGGAGTTCATTGTACAGTGCGTTCTGAAACAATGAGAAGTACAGCAGAATCGCGATACTATCACGGTTTATACGAATTTTAGAAAAGTCCTGGGTTGCCTATGTTGTATTGAATATGGCAAGGTTCGGGCATATACAGACTGTTTTTAAACGCATCGCAGTTCATACAAACGCGGGAACCACAGCCGCAAGCATTGCGGGCCGCTCTCAAGCGAAGTGCCATCCCCTGCCGCGTGATTTCATTCCAGAGCCCGTAGGAAAGCACGAAAGCACGCGCGCTTTGACTCTTACCCGTAGGCGCTTGCACACTTGGCAGCCGAAGTGGAATAGCAGCGCTCGCTCGCCGCCGATGCAAAGCGCGCGCCAGCAGGAGTTAACCCATCGTATTTTAGGGGCGAAGCTCTTAGGGTGTAGGTCGTTCCCTCCTCTGTAGTAGTAGTAGTAGTAGTAGTAGTAGTAGTAGTAGTAGTAGTAGTATGTATGTATGTATGTAGCCACCTCGCGCCGCCGGGAGGCTCGCGCTCGAGAGCTCGCACGCCTGGAGGCTCGCGCTCGCGCTCGGCGCGTGCCTCCCGGCGCGCTACCTCTCTCACTCTTCCATCTGCTGTCTTGTGACCGACTGCTCGCGCTGGAGAACCGTTCACCGGCCACCCATATATATATATATATATATATATATATATATATATGAAGGCCGGTCTCCGGCTGAAACGTTGAATAAACGCTTTCCGCATTTTTGCTGCCAATTCCGAGGGTCTACTACTCATCTCTCTCTCTCTCTCTCTCTCTCTATATATATATATATATATATATATATATATATATATATATATATATATATATATTGTAATGAAGAAGAAGAGCACCGGCGCAGAGGCAGCAGCATCGTGCAGTGCAGCAGGGAGCTCGAGCTCGGAGAACGCGCTTGGCAGATCCTTCGACCGGCAGCCGCTTGATCTTGATCTCCAATAAATCTCCTTTATATTTGGTGGAGCCGTACTGGGTACCGTTCCACTCTACCATCCTGGAACTCCGTTCTCGGACGCTACCCTCTGCCATGCCGGACGCCGACCAGCAGACTCTCCCGTCGCCGCCTGTCCTGTGCTCTGGCACTGTTCGCCAGCGGGAGCCTCCCATCTTCAGCGGAGCCGACGACAACGACGTTGAAGAGTGGCTTTCGTCTTATGAACGGGTGAGCGCTAACAACAAATGGAATGACTCGGACAAGCTGACCAAGGTATCGTTCTATCTCGCCGGCGTGGCCAGCCTTTGGTTCAGAAATCATGAGGCTGACATCCGAACGTGGCCAGCTTTCAAAAGGGCAATAACGGAAGTGTTCGATCGGCCCGCGCCGTCAGGAAGCTCCGAGCCGAGCAGCGTTTGCGTACACGCGCACAGGACACGGGTGAAACATTCACCAGCTATAGAAGACGTTGTCGATCTGTGCAGACGAGTGAATGCTGCCATGACGGAAAGTGAAAAGATCAAACACGTCATGAAAGGCATCGATGATGACGCGTTCCAGATTATTGGCGAAGGACCCACGATCTGTCGCCGATGTCATTAGCTTGTGCCAGAGCTATGACGAGTTGCGAAAGCAGCGAGCTCTGACAAGGCGATTTCCTACACCGAATGCAGCGTCACTCTGCAGCCTGACCACCGACCCCGAACAGGCGTCGTTGATCACACAGATCAAGGCTTTTGTTCGCGAGGAAGTCGCGCGACAGCTTTCCCTGGTCCCCTTCACCCAGGAGTCTACCAGCCCTTTGCCGTCTCCTCTCCGTAACGTGATCCAAGAGGAGGTCGCGGAGGTTCTGCCGGCTGTTCACCAGCAGGATGTCTGCCAGCAGGGCTTCCGCCGGCAGGATGTTGTGGTTGCACCAGTTACGTATGCTACGGTTGCTGCAACGGCGCCCCGTACTGTGCCCCGCAATGTGCCCGTAAGGCGTTTCCAGCAGCCTGTGCACCGCCCTCCTCCTCCCGTCTCCTGGGCCACCCCTGCCGTCGCTAACCCGTGGCGTACGCCGGACAATCGTCCTATATGCTATGCATGCAGGTATCCTGGACACGTCGCGAGGCTCTGCCCCCGTCAGGTGCGGCCATTTGATGAGGACCGACGAGTGCCCTATTGGCCGCGCGGTGCGAGTGCGCATTACGGACCCTACGAGCCACCGCCATCTCGCTCCCAGAACCATCATCGCCCTCGTTTTGAATACCACCGCTCGCCCTCCCCACGTCGCCGATCGCTGTCACCGATGCGTCGACGGCCAATATCTAACGAAGAGGGAAACTAGACGACGCAGTTCCCGAGGCAAGAACTGCGCAAGTGTCGACATACCGAAGTCCTCGTCCTTCACCTGAAAATGTTATTGACGTGTTCGTCGAAAATGTCGCTACAGTCGCTCTTGTCGATACTGGTGCCGCTATTTCAGTGATGGATGCCGGATTTTGCCGCTCGCTTCGTAAAGTCACGACGCCAATGTCGGGATTGTCGCTTCGTACAGCCAGTGCTCAGCCCGTCCACCCGACCGCCGCCTGCACAGCCCGTGTAGTCATTCAGGACGTTTTATACACGATAGAGTTCATCGTCCTTTCATCGTGCTCACACGCCATTATCCTAGGATGGGATTTTCTTTCGCGCCACAACGCCGTCATCAGGCACGTAGCCAGGATATTTTTTCGGGGGGGGGGGGGGGGCCCAAGGCCTAAATGTTCGCAAAAAAGTCGTTCCATGGCAAAATGAAAAAAAAAAAAAGTTGCCCGGGAATACAGAAGGCGCTTAATTATTAGAAGAGAATGAAAACAGTGGAATGCAGCATAAAAGGCGAGTTAATCAGAGATGGAAAGCATGTTTTTTGACACTGCAATAAAGCTAGTGCGCGTGCACCAGAAAAAATACTTTCCCACCAAGTAATCTCGACCGAGAAGGGTCAGAGTCAGTGACGTAAAGAAGAGTGACAAAAAAAAAAGGGGGGGGGGGGGGGGATGCGAAGGAATCTGGCGCCCACTTACGGATGTGTAGTAAATAAAAAAAAAAACAATTGTCAGACGCTTTCTCTACCCAACTTCTCATACTGTCTGAACAACAGGCCTGCGAGAAGAACGTGAGCCACTTTATTTATGACAGCAATTCTTAAACCAAAAACAGAAATACTTGGGAAAACAATTTTATTGAACCACAAAATACCAAAATACGGATGCTTTCATGACAAAAAAATATGCAGAACACTGACATTCGTTTTAGCAAGCACTTGTAAAGAATGGCATTGGGAATGGTTTTACGATATAATAAAAGTCAATGCAAGAGAAGAAAAAAAAAAAACGCACATGCAGCTTTGCCGAAAAGAGGTTCACGCTGCAATTTTCATGCGTCTCGGTTTCTCCATAAACACAGCGATAACTTCGTCGACATTCACTTGCATCCGGTGAATGGACATAAGAGCCAGGCCATTAAGCCGCTCTTCAGCTCTCCGGTTCCTCAAATATGTTTTTATTCTTTTGAGTGTCGAGAAGCTGCGTTCTGCAGCAGCTGTAGTCACTGGGAGCGTTGCCAATATCTTGAGGAGTGTGTGAACATTCGGGAAGAGGGCTTTGTCGCATTCAGCTAAAGCGTCCGTCGCAAAGCGGGGAAGTTCCTCCTCTTTCTTGGCTTGCCATTTGGTTTTCCAGATTTCCCATTCACCTTTTAGTGTAAGGATATGCGCTGTTGTCATATCTCTGAGGTAAAAATCGAAGGCCGGCTGCACAGATTCAAATTTGCCCTTGGAGGCGTGCTTTGGCAACACAAATTGCAAACTTTGCAGTGTTTCCCGATGGTTTGCAAAGCGCCGTTTGAGGGAAGCTTTCAGGTCATCTATGTAGGGTATGAACGTGGCTCGCCTGTAGTACTCTTCCGCAGAACTACAAGCGTAGTTTGCCCGGTATCTCTGTGTTCCTACCACCCGTGGAATCTCGCAATG
>JABSTT010001807.1:0-76479 GCA_013339685.2 Hyalomma asiaticum
GCTGAGGCCCCGCCACCCACGAGACCTCCTAGCGCTCCGACAGTCCGTCCGCGCCCGAGCCCCCTCCCCGTGCCTGCTGAGGACGACTTCCGAGAGGTCGTCTCCAAAGCTGCACGCCGGCGAGCGAGGGCACTAGTAGCCGCGGCCATTGCGACCGACCCGGCAGCGGTAGCGACCGTGCTCTACCGCCCTTCCTCACCCGGTGGTTCCTTCGCGGGATCGCCTCGCCTCGCGCTGGCTGCGGCTCTCTCTGTGCGGCCGGGTGTGACAGCGGTGCGTGTCAACCACCGTCGAAACATCGTGGCGGCGGACGCGTCGTCGTCGGTGTACCTGGCGGAGCTCCTCACCATCACGGAGCTCAACGGCATCCCTGTTACCGCCCGGGAACCAACCGATCGTCGCTCCAGCCTCGGCTGCGTCTACGGGGTGGACGGCGACATCACCATCGAGGAGCTGCTTGACGAGATGGACTCGGCCGCACCCGTGCTCTCGGCAACAAAGGAGGGTAGCGCCGTCAAGCTGCGATTCGGAACTTCGGTCCCTCCCGAGTTCGTCAAGCTTCGGGGACTGCGGCTGCGAGTCCGACACGTAAGGTGCCGGCAATGCGGGCGCCTCGACCACGTTGCCGAGGCATGCCAGCGAGCCGGCGAATGCATCCGCTGTGGCCGTCGACATCAGGCCAGCGAGCAGTGTAAACCGCGGTGCGTCAACTGCAGCGGGAGCCACGCCGCCGATAATCCTACTTGCCCCAGGTGGCAGGAGGAAAGGCGCGTGGCAACTCTGCTCGCCTCATCGCCTACCCCGCTCTCGAGACGGGCGGTCAAAGCGGCAGTACGGGAAGAGACCCGCGAGGTGCGCTCTTATGCTGCTGCTTTAAAGGCCAGCCCATCCGAGCAACACCGCGACGACCACGGCAGCCGCCGCCCGGTACCTGCGCCGCGCCGTCGCATCACCATCGCAGCAAGCCCAGCAGCTACAGCGTCGCCTGCTGCTCCACCGACCGCGCCCTCAGCGGATCCACGAGATGCCCTCATCGAGCACCTCCTCGTCACCCTGAGGTCCGTTGCCGAAGAACTTCCGGCTGACAACCCGCGGCGCGGCGTGATCCTTGCGCTTACGAGCGCGCTGCCCAGTGCCTTGCCGAGCGAGTAGCCACACTTGCCGGCGGCGGAAACGCCATTACTTTGGTGCGGCCACTGTCGAACCACCGGCTGCCTTTGCGCGCGGCGGGACGTGCTTCTTCGTGCTGCTGCTGACACACTCTCTTCTCTTTTCTTTCTACTCCTATACCTTTATGTCCCCTATCCCCTTCCCCTAAGGCGCTTAGCCGTGTCCCCAGTATGGGAGACAGAAATTAGCGCCTTTTTCCTTTCCTTTATAATCTCTACCACCACCACCACCAACCACCTTCCCCTAAGGCGCTTAGCCGTGTCCCCAGTATGGGAGACAGAAATTAGCGTCTCTTCCTTCCTAACGAACCACGAACCACGAACCTGACGTAGGACAAGGTTAGACTAAGAGGAGCTTCGCCCCTAAAAGGAAGCCAAGACAGAAGGAACGACAGAAAGAAGCAAGGAAACAAAAGGAAGAAGGCAAGAAGGAAACGAAGATCGCAAGACAGCAAGCAAGAAAGAAAAGGCAGAAAAAGAAGGAAAGAAAGAAGACGCACACGCTACGTAAACTTAGCGCTTGTACCGCTTCAAAGGTAACAGCCTAACATCATCATAATCATAATCATAATAATAATGATCATCGCCAGAATATTCAAGGTCGTGGCGCGCACTGGTGTAATTTCTTGGCTCGCTTTTCTCTCCCCGCCGTTTAACTTCAAGAGCGATTGAGAGTGGTCGCTAATTTGCGTTTCATGAACGCACCGAAGAAAATTAGCCGCCAACCCGCCCTACGAACGTGAATGTCCAGCGAAGCTGTATCAAACACCACTCAGCATGACTGTCCCGTTCGTACTTCACACGAGGGCTTCGAATGATGCCGAACAGCCCTTTCGAAAGCAGCTGGAACCCAATCTTTACTGAAAACGCGTGGGAGGGTGTTCTTGTGGTGGTTCGGCTAAGGACGATATATGTTTTGCGGCCTGCGGGAGCACATCTCAGTGTCCGTGGTAGAAAGGAGACAAGAGTAGAAAGAAGAGTAAAGCCGTAGTGGAGGCCCATTGTTCATGGGCGTCTTATCATCCACCATGCGGTTATGACGCTTGTTTTGCGGTTTTCTTTCTTTGTGGCTTTGGGCTCTTTCTTTTCGGGCGCAGAAGTGGCGCAAGGTTTCTTACAGAGATCTTGGCCTAGTCATGTAAGCTGCGAATGTATGTATATTCCTTCAATCCACAATACTAGTTTCCACAACTAACACGTGAGCTTTTAGCGAAAAGCAGCTCGTTCGCGCAGAATTATTATTCGTGAATAGTGAGCCGACTGAGCTCTATGCTGTATGCTTGATTGCAAAGAAAGATATGCCGTTTGCCTGAAATTGTTAACCTGACGTTTTGGGTTTACGCCACGAAATTTTCCAACCACCGACAGGTATGCAGCTTCGCAGTTGTCCGAACGCCATGCAGTAAAGCTTTGCGGAGCGTGTTTTGTCGTCCGTTCTACTGTCGGTTGAGGAAACGTTGGCTGGGAAAACGAAGAAACCACGTGCTCAACCACTAAGAGGAAACAAAGAACACTGGCGTTATACTTCACTTCCACAAGATTTCCTGCGGGCTGAAAAGTGTCCCAGAGGTTTGGTGTGAAATGGGTACGTGTTTTCAGTCCCCCGCAAGCTTTGTGGTCTTGGCGCTCACATCTCAGGTGGTGTGCTTGAACCTTCTTGCAGAACCAAGCACCGAAATTGACTCACCAAAATTGGTTTATTCAATCTCCACGCACTCTGGAAAAGTCTATGTCGGTCAGACGGGGCAGTGCTTTAATGAACGCCCCAAAGAACACGCCTACAATTTACCATCGGGCACAGGGAGCAACCTAAAGCTTTGCACGTGAAAGATTGCAACGGCTGCGCGCTTTCGTTTCACCGTACCAGCATCTTATATATTCGGTTGCTTTGTTAACATACACAGTTTCTCGGTAGATGTTCTAAATTTTCTTGCTGGATGACATTCACTGCTAAATCTGGTTTACAGCAGACAGAGGGAGGTCCAGAATCGAACATAGGCTGCCTGGAGTGTTCCACATCAATGGGAAAGGGTACATCTAGTCGAGCGAACCTTCTGTTCTTATCGGAGAGGAAGATGTGGCAGTTTCTATGTGGGCCTGGTTGACCACTAGAGTGTTTATAGGTTTCTGGCGGCATAAGCTCGTACGTACGCTTGCAAATAATGAAATAAGGAGTACATATGCATGTACACGGATGCGTCAATAAATCGGTGTAAGTCCCGTGACGGCGTGTGTGAGCGAGTGAATTCTTTCGTCGCCCTTGCGCTGGGTTTACTTGAGTACACTCTATAGTTTCGCTGGTTCTGCTTTCATATAACATGAACCAACCGGATCCCGGTCTAGCTTCTCGCGACCCTAAAGCTCTATGCGGAGAGGTAGCCAAAGTTGGAAAGGGAGGGGGGGATCTTCCGTGCACATAAAAACATACAAACACGCACATACATATATCAAAGAAGACCCCACCTCCAAACAACTTTGATATATGAAGTCCTGGATACTTCCCTGGAGCGGTCGTATGCCTTTCAGATAACAGCTTTTCTTTCTACTCGCTCTTGCTCTGTTTGCGGTGTGACACAGACATCATGGATGATTGATTTCGTAGGAACACTTATTTCGATACCGCTCCTCCTTTAAAGTGAACGAGTTGTAGAAGCGCGTACACACCTCACGCACTCGCTGCCCATCAAGCGGCATGTGGGAAACGACTCATGCATTTGTCAGCGGGATGTGAACTTTTATGCGATGTTACATGGTGAATATGGAGAAAACTGCGGCTGCCGTGATCTGGTGAAACGATGTGTTTACATTACGCGCCTTTAATGAAAGGCGAACAGAATAGTGACGGTGCTGGTGCTGCCATCTCGTAGAAAGCCCAATAAGCCTGAACGCAAAATACGGCCTCCGAGACAGCACGGGTAGCACGGGCGTGCAAGATCACGGGAACCGTAATAAGACCTTTAAATACCATAGGAGGGGGCGCTACTGAGCACTCAAAGTATCTTGAGGTATCCACCCGATACCAAAGTTCTTGTATGATTGAAGAACTCTGACCCGATACAAAGGGGAAGACCTCCACCACCATCATCATCATCATAAGTTGGATAGTAGCTCACGCCATGTACCTAGTGAGGCGTCTATGTTTTAACGTTTTAGTGCAGGCCTGTGCTTTCGGAGGAAGTGGGACATCGCGGCGCGGTTTGTCTTTTCCGGTCTAACAGCAGACATGGCGAACCCAATAAGCAAGAAAAGGAAGGTAAGTAATGCTATTTTATTGGGTAATCATTAATGTGCGAAGAAAATACTGGTTTAGGTATAAATCATAATGCCTCCTTTTGCGTTCTTGAATAACGCTGTGTTGTGGATGTGCTTGAATTCCGCGATAAAAAGCGATTGTGGATGGTCATCCAGCCTGTCGCGTTTCCTTGAAGACGGGCCGTAGCTGCGATAGCGTAATGCTTGACATGTTTTTGCTGACGCCCTTACCGTGGCATTTGCGTAAAACCGCGGATTACATGCGGCTTAATTAATCCCACCTGTTGCATGTCGGTGGTAGTATTGAGCCTGCTTTTGGAACGCCGGCTTGGATCTGCTGAAGTTACCCTTGCACATTGCCTCGCGTGGTCAGATTGACCGGTTTTTATCGTACTTTGGTTAAATGTAATGTGGTGCCTGACGTATGCGTGGTCTTTTTGCTTCAATGATTGTATGTTATACGAAGGCACTGATCTTCTGCTTGATCGGTGCTTCGAAACAGTCGTTAGGCACTGAAGTGTATGCGTGCTTTTTCATCATTCGCTTGCAGTTCGTCGCTGACGGAGTCTTTAAGGCCGAACTCAATGAGTTCCTTAGGAGGGAACTGGCAGAAGATGGTTATTCTGGCGTGGAAGTCCGTGTCACGCCGCAGAACACAGAGATCATCATCCTAGCGACCCGGACACAGTCTGTGCTTGGTGAGAAGGGACGCAGAATCCGAGAACTTACCTCCGTCGTGCAGAAGAGGTTTAATTTCCCCGAAGGAACTGTAGAGGTGAGCACATCGCGCTTGCTAAATGATCTCGTGAATCATGTCACACTGCCGAGACGGTATTATCAAACTTGTTCTGCTTGGAACAGTCCCATGTGGCAGTGTTTTTGACAGTGGGATAAGTTGATACTCGTTACCTGGGGCATAGTCAAGTTCACGTTGTTAATGAATGACTTCTGCTGCCTCCATGGAAATGTGTATATGTTGCCATTTGTGTGTTTACGATACCTTTCGCTTTTGAAAGCTAAGTGAAGTATATTTGTGTAAGAGAGTCGTGTTGTGTTGTGTAAGAGAATTGCGTTGGTGTTGGCAGGCCGATACGCTAGTGTGCTTACTGCTCTTGTGTCTCATGTTGCTTGCTTGGACGCACCCATTGGGTGTATGAAGAGCAGTACATGCTAATGCACATTGTTTCAATGCTAATGTTCTGGGAGTCAGTTCTTGAAGGCGATCAGGTTGAGTTAACTTGCGAGTGAAGTCCTCATGACTACGTTACAGATGGTAGGGCGCATCTCAACTTGACAGACGATTACGTTTAAGTGACCAGCCAATAAAAAGCAGCGCTAAAATCTTCTAGAAGTGATACATGTTCCGCTTCTATGCCCTTTTGACCGAGTGGCTACTGATTGACTTGCGTGGCGATCCGCTGCCCTTACCTATCGTTTCCCTCGAGGGAGAAAGAAGGGAAAAATAACTACACAACTCACTGACTCCGACTAGGTGGCATGGTTTCTCCTCTTTTTACTGACCACCAAGACTGAAAATGGGATTGCCTACTTCACTAATGGCACACAAGGCCGAAGTAGCATTCTGCACTGTGTTCTTGTTCTACTGGCCAACGCAGGCTGACCTCCTGGCAAATTGTCCTCTTGCTGCAGTCGCTTTTGCTGCCGATGAGAACCGAGGTGTTTCAATGTTCCCATGCACAAGTCGCCTGCTTTTTGCATTAGGCGACAGTTCCCTGGGTTGCCTCACTACAAGTGTTTTGTGATGCAGAAAAAATTTTGTTTCATGACAGTGTACAACTGCCAAACTAAATTTAGACTTCTTTGTGGTTTAGACCCTTGGTTTAGATAGGCTGTTTCTTTGCAGTGAAATAGTAGCAGTAAAGAATTCGCAGTGTGACTTGTTTAGTGAATGGCTACTATTAGCAAATATGGTACCTGAGAAAGTAGATGTGTGTGGGCAGCTGGGGCTTGCGTAGATCACTTGCCCTAGTGCTGTACAAGTCATGTCAAGTTCGACCTGAAACCGCATCATTTTTTCCCAGTTTCATTTTCCTTTTCATCATTCTTTTATGCTTCAAAAAATTCAGTTAACACCTGGTATGCTTTCCTTGGCTTTGATCTGATAGCTTCATTTGGTTGTTGCTAAAGAGGAATGAGGCTACCTCAGTACTTAAATTCTTGTCTACTACATGCCTTTCCTGCGATGTAATAGCACTTGCGTACCATGTTTTTAATATGCATTAATAAACTTAGTGGGGTCAAAATTTCTTATAACCTAATCTGCAGCTCAGTCTTCATTAAACATACTTTAATTGCTTTCTTGCAGTGATTTTTCCATTATCCCATGCAGTGTTCAGCTTAATGGCGAGGGGAACTTAATTTCCTTGGGTAGGATTGCCTTGTTATATACTTCTTACTGTATGTTTTAAATGACAAGACTTATTGGCACATTCAGCCATATCTAGGTGTCTGACAGCTGGCTCAGGTAGCTTGCCTTTTTATTGGCAGCTGTATGCAGAGAAGGTGGCATCTCGTGGCCTTTGTGCCATAGCCCAGTGCGAGTCCCTACGCTACAAGCTGATTGGGGGCTTGGCTGTGCGAAGGGCATGCTATGGTGTACTGCGCTTCATCATGGAGAGTGGTGCCAAGGGCTGTGAGGTGGTTGTCTCCGGCAAGCTGCGTGGCCAGCGGGCCAAGTCCATGAAGTTCGTGGATGGGCTCATGATCCACAGTGGGGAGCCGACAAACGACTATGTTGAGACGGCAGTGCGTCACGTGCTGCTGCGGCAAGGTACGTAGTACAGTTCAGAGTATTTCCCATCTAGCTACAAGTTCAGTTTTTGTTAAAGGGCCACTAAAAAGAAAAAAAAAAGTTGAGCGGGACTGAAAAAGGAACCTTCAAGAATATATGCAGTTTCTAAGGGGAGATCTCGAAAAAGATTTTTGTTTACTTCTTAGCCTAGGGCTCTGAAATTTCTACCACCAGTAGAGCTTATGTTGCTGATTTCAAAACTGTAAAGACTTATTGCAGCTGTAATGGCTCTTGAGTTAAAACAGCTTTGATAAAATATAGGGTGTTCTGCATGCACTTCTTAGCTTACTTAGAATTTCTATATGGCATCGTAATATGGCTTGTTTTGCTGCATGTGGGCAGTAGTGTGTCGAAAACCACCTATATTGTGGAAATAACGTGCTACATTTGTTACATTTTCAACTAAAGACCAGAAGTGCCCGTTGTATACTCCACATTTTCCTTACTGGCATTTCAAATTACGAAAGATTTCTGTAAGTATTCAGCACTTCCACATATGACGTGCCAGCTGGGATGGCATTTTTTATAGTAGCATACAACGTAAAAAACAGCAGTTGGCAACAAGGACCAATGGATTGCATGCGGCGGTGTTACTCCGCAAGCCCCAGTAGGAGAAGCAATGAAGTTGTCAACATGCGACCTTTTCAAAATGGCACCATATTTATGCTGTTGGTACCTCTGGAGCATCTGCTGTTCTTGAGCCCTTTCATCGGTATGAGCCATGTGGTGCTCGAGAGGCATGGACAAAAATATGTAAAATCTCAGCGTTTCCATCTGCAAAAGGCCGCGGTACAGTTTATTGCACTTCCAAGCCCATTTTACGTGTGACACTTTGCTGAACTGAGTTGACAATGCATTGCAAGCACTTGATTTCAGCCCAATAATGAAGTATCCTTTCCATGTTTCACTCTAATAAATGAATGACGATATAAAATTTATGCACCCATCCATTATTGTTGCCACCCTCGCTTTATTTTGGTAACATGGAAAGTTTAAAGAAGAAACTATTTGAAGCTTCGTGGAGGTACAGTGGCTGCCGGTTATAAGGTCATGGGGGGGGGGGGGGGGCTTCACTGCAGACGTGGGTTCCATCCGACTATAGACCGGGACCACCCCACAGCACATACGTGATGACCATGGTAGCAGATCCAAGTGACGAAGAGGATTGGCAAGTGTGATAACGGATACAGATCTGAAACATGTGCATAAGAAATGCCCAGACTGTGAACATTCCATCTTGTCTAGAGATAATTGTAAAAAATTTCATGAAGACCTGACAATCTTAAGTGCCTGAAAGTTTGTGCACAACATGTGAAAACTGTCGACATATCATGCATAAATTTTCAGCCATTCTCTCACAGGGGTTGGCTTCGGCGATGCGAATGGGTGATGCAGCTAGCTTTGACCTGGGCTCGATAATAGATGCGGCCCATCACCATTTATACTTAGTTTATGAAACAGATATAGTGTGCACACAGGCTGTAGGTGAGCATGAAACTAACCACACAAACTTGCTTCAAGTGTGATGTTTTGCCATTTCACAGTGGTGACGTTCTGATAGTTGCGCATTTAGCTGAGCAGTTTGCAGACTTGCCAATGCTGCGAACATGATTTCGTACTTTATAGTCTTGCTTCCTGTGTGTTGAAGCATGTGCATAAAGCCATTATTGAACTTTGTGCGCCACTTTGTACCAGCTGCTGCTCAAGTGTTGCTGTCGCAGCTGTTGATCTTCACGCTGTCCATGTCAGCTGAACGTGGCACTGTACAATGAATTGATAGTTACTAAGCTACTATCGAAGGGTTGCAGCTAGTTTACACTTCATTTGTGCAGTCTCGGAGAATGTCATGATGTTCAACCTTCTAAACATTGTACCAGCATGTCTACCAACCGGGAAAACCAGGAAATCTCAGGGAATATGATTAGTCTGGAAAATCTTGGGGAAAGCTCAGGGAATTTGGGCTTCTCTCAGGGAAAATCAGCTCAAGTACGAAAGTCACGGTAACGCTGGCTCTAACAATGCACCTTGCGATTGAGTTTATAGTGCAACTCGCAGTAACTGAAGGGATGAGTGCCCCCCCCCCCCCCTCCTCATCGCTCTCTGTCGCGCGAATCGGCGGCTTTTTTTATTATTGCTTTGCTTGTCGCGTCTTGTTCTATGTAAAGTTCGCCGTATGTGTCTGGACGCGCTACGGCGCACACACAGCCCGTGTGTGCGCCAAGCATTGTTATATTGTGCGTGTGCTGTTATATTGTGCTTTTCCACAAATGTTGTGGAAAAGACTGTGTGGAGGTGGAGGACGCGCGGCTACACGAAGCTGCGCGCCCACTCCATAGGGAGAGGACAAGGCGCCGATTCTACACGCCACGCGGTGACGCGTTGTACCGCGTACGTGTGGTTAGGGCAGTAGGTTTGGGCTTTGCTTTCTTGCGGAGATAAACAGAACTTATTTCTAGCTTGGGCGCGTCGTGCAGTTTGCGGAAACGCTGGGCAACGCCATTTCGTGGTTTCGGTTTCTCAGCGTGATTGCAACGGAGGCGCGTGAAACTTGATGTTTATCTTCATCGGCACGGCACCCCTTTGTGGAGGCGGCGAAGTTGATTTTCATCTTTATTGGCGTAGCTTTTAGCTTGTTTATTATCGACGCTTATGATTCGAGGGTCGCGGGATCGAATCCCGGCCGCGGCGGACGCATCTCGATGGAGGCGAAATGTTTGAGGCCCGTGTACTGTGCGATGTCAGAGGAGCTCGGGAGGTCAAAATTTACGTGTCCTCCACTACGGCCTCTCATAGTCATAGCTTGTTTTGTGACTTAAAACCCCACAAATCAATCAATTATCGACGCTTACGAGGGATTGTTGCTGTTCTTGATTACTGAGTTTACTCTGTCCAAGGCAACCGCACGCAGAGAAGATACCGTGTGTGTGCCAACACAGCTGGTTGCTCCAAGATGAGAACAGAGATGCGTTTTATGTGCGCAGACTGCGATAATGCGCTGTGCGTAGACCCGTTTTTCAAGGAATACCACGTTCTAAAATACCATTGAACAATTTGCAGTATTTGCTTGATTCTACCGCGCCCTCGATTGTAACGCGCGCACCAGTTTCCCGCGACAAAAAGAAAAAGTGAAACATCGATTATAGTGCATACCCATTTTTTGGGACATAGGAAAAAGGGGGACCTTAGTAATCAACCTTCAGACATTAATAAAACCAGATGCCGTACTCGCGTAATGAACGCACTCGAATAATAAAAGCACCGCTAACTTTAAACCGCTGCAGTAGTTGATCCGCGGCGTCTCGAAGACGTTCGGCGCGCCGATTCATAGCTCCTGCGTCTCGATGAAACTTACGCACGTTGCCCGGCGTAGCCGCGTGCAAGCGGCGGTAACATCATTTACTCACAGTGGTGCATTCCTCCATGCAATCGCAGTTCCCTCACACCTGCTATCGCGTGCTGCCATGCGTGCTGTGCAGGCTGGCGCAGCTAAGCCTAAGCATGGTCGGGGCGTGATCTCCGAGATTGCATCGCGGCACTCTCGGACGTCAAGCAGCGCGCACGGCTGAGAGGCTCTGCCTCAGCACGGATATGAGGGAGAAATGCGATGATGAGCCGTTTTGCGTAAGGCAATGGGAAACATCTATTCTCCTGTTACGACCTCCCGCAATCGCTATTGAAAGTTCGCGCCGCTGGGCATCTCGGCCTTCGGTTGGCCGCAAAATGGCCAAGCTGACGCAGTGATTACCATCAGCCTACGCGTCATGTGCGTAGTGGCATCGTTGCGTGGGGGACCAGCGCCTACATAGAAACTACAGAAACTACACGCACCAAAGACTGCCGTGCCGCTAGTTCGTTTTTTTCGGCAGTAACCGTTCGGCAGTGCCTGAAGCGCGTAGGAGGCGGCCATTTTCCTACGCACCTCGGTATGGTAACGGTGTCGTTGGTTCGCACTCGATTGTAACGCGCATACGATTTTTGAACCCGTTTTATCGAAAAAGAAGTGTGCATTAGATTAGAGTAAATACGGTATAAGTGATGCTGACACCAAAATACAGCTCCTGATTCTTTAAAAAAAAAAAACAATGTTTTTCCGACCTTCGCACTTCATACATTCAAAATCCGCTATTTCACAGATTGACCGTCTGGGAAAGTTTATTTCCTTTTGTTTGTTCCTTTTTTTTTTCGTTTTTCTTTATTTGACCCTCAAAGAGCTCAACATCCTTATTAGTGATGACATTGGGTGACATGATGCCTACCCGCATCGACATGAAAGAAAGTTATGTGCCACTCAGGGAATTTCGCAGAAATACTCAGGGAAAACCTGGAAATCTCAGGGAATTTAGCATTGTCAACTTGGTAGACACCCTGTGTACTCTCTCATCGAAGTGACACAGCTTCCGGCATGCTCAGCTTTGCATGGCTGATGCATAGAAAAAATCGAGTCATTATGGCAAGTGCCCATTTAGCCAGTAATTTGATATATTTGAGTTTGATATATCTGGAATCTGCTGTGGTTCGCTCATAAGCATGCTGTGGGTTTTGCCTGACAAGGTGTAAGTGCTTAAGGGGGGACGTGGCAATGGAAACTATCTTTGTTATTTATGGGAATAAATTGATGAAATTTTGCACAGTGATGCGATTTGTTATGCTGATATCATAAATGAAATCAGTTTTAAGCTATCTATTATAGTTTTTGAGTTACATCACTTGATTGATCCTTATAGTCACCCCCAAATTAATTGTTTAATTAGACATAATTCCAGTACTATTTTTGCATAAGCATATGTACTAAGGCCCACTGTGTGCCTTAAGGCTATTTGTTTATTTTTTTATGTCCAAATGAGCACAGAAAAAAAAAGTGAAATTTTCTTGATATATTTTCGTACTAACGACTTTTACAAAAGTACAATTATAAAAGTTTGTGTGACATGCAGATAAAAATTAATAGCTTTACGGCACTCACCAATGTTTCAAGATCTAAGCGCAAAAAACAGAATGAGTTTAACTTCATTAGTTATGAAATGGCACTGGGGTGACTGACAGCAATAGCACAAAAAATGGAAGCTGAGAAAACGGAGCTCAAAGTTTTATTTTATAAAAAGAGTCAAACACTAACCTTGAGCAACTAAAACCCGCCTGATATGTAGTCTTTTGCCTCTGAGGACACATTTTCTTTCGATTTTGATTTAGTCTGATGCTTCTTTGGAGCAGTTTCATGCACCTTGGTTGCCTTTTTGATGCGCCGCGCGTCTTTCTCAGCAGCCCGCCGGATTGAACACGATCCTGGAATATATCCAAGCTGCGGAGAGATTTCTTGTAGTGCTTTTACACAGCCAGCATTGAAACGGCAAACTGCATCTGCCACAGCACTCTCAACGCTTAGCAGAGAGGCAAACTGGGTTTTTGACTGGAGCGACCAAATCACATTGTTCAGAGACTCTATGGCGTTCTGAGTTTTGCCTTGCTGGCATCTTTCCAAGAGTTCCCTTGCTGAAAGGCGCTTATATATAGGCAGCAGTGCTGCCCGAACATGTGCAGGAAGCTGAAGCTGGTGTGGAGGTACTGGTTCCCCCAAGGCTGCTGCAGAATTAAACTTGCACCATGAATCGACTCCAGATGGGCAATGCTCGTGGTGAGGCTCGTCATCGGTTGACGTGATATGATGAAAAGTAGCCATGATGGCCTTTTCCATGGCAGGCACGTCATTTGGGTTACTTTTAATGGCCCAGCCATAATAGTTTGTTAGTTTCTTAATCAAGCCATGTGTCAAGCGGCCTCTTCCACTCATGCTGAGCTCACGGTCCTTGCTCTTGTTTTTTTCCACAAGGTTGCGCAAAGCTGTGCCCATTCTTTTTTTGACATGGTTCACACATTCTTGCTTCTGTATGGGTATGAAACCATATACCTTATCCTCACTGAGGGCAATATACGTCCGGCTATCACCATCGCAAAGGATGTTCGTATAGCGGAGCTGGTGTTTCTGGAGTGACCGCTCAAACATGGTTTTTGCCGCAATTGTTTCCATCCGACCTGCATTTGCCTCTGTGTTTTTCTGGCACTGTGGTTTGTGTTTTTCATACCACTCCAAGTATTCCGAGTCTTCAGGCTTCGGGCCAAGGGCACAGCCATGACAGTAGTTGGAAAGAACACAGTGGTCCAAGACAAGGCCAGAGTATAACTCAATGACACAGCCAACACCAATAACGAAAGGGAAGGGGTCAAGGGCTCGTTCTTTATTTGTTAGAAACAACTTAATGAGCAAACAGACAATGAAGCCTAGGAAAACATAGGGGAAGTTAATTGTGGTATTGTAATTGTGGAGAAAGTAGAAAGGAATTAAAGTGGACGAAAAGACAAACCTGCCCTCGGTGGGACCCGAACCCACGACCTTCGGATGTCGCGTCCGATGCTCTACCAACCGAGCATCGGACGCGACATCCGAAGGTCGTTGGTTCGGGTCCCACCGAGGGCAGGTTTGTCTTTTCGTCCACTTTAATTCCTTTCTACTTTCTCCACAATTACAATACCACAATTAACTTCCCCTATGTTTTCCTAGGCTTCATTGTCTGTTTGCTCATTAAGTTGTTTCTAACAAATAAAGAACGAGCCCTTGACCCCTTTCCTTTCGTTATTTCATAGCTTGGGCCTCGTTGCGGCAGACTTGGTGCCTTAGGTAGCATGCGAGGGTTTATTGGGCAGCAGCCATCTCGTCTAAGTTCACGTTCCACGTGACGCCTCCTGGCAAGAAAGTGTGTTCTACACACGCCGCCTTGGCCTCGAGTGGCGCTGCCTAACACTCCCAGGATAATACCTACATAAATACACAATAAAGTGGACGGGAGGACGACCGCCCTTGTAGCTCAGTTGGTAGAGCATCGGACGCGACATCCGAAGGTCGTGGGTTCGGGTCCCACCGAGGGCAGGTTTGTCTTTTCGTCCACTTTAATTCCTTTCTACTTTCTCCACAATTACAATACTACAATTAACTTCCCCTATGTTTTCCTAGGCTTCATTGTCTGTTTGCTCATTAAGCCAACACCAATGTGGCTTGTGTGACCCCTTGTCATCCAAGTGCCATCATAAATGACATCAATGTTCCCTGGGGCACATCCAAGGTCCCTATATATTTGACGCACCTTCTCTGCACTTGCAGCCTCTATTGTTGTGGCTGCAGATGCAGTGGCAAGGTGGCTACGCTTGCAGTGTAGCCTCCTGTAGGACTTGTGATGCAGACCCCGATGCGAAATGTCCATGTGTGAAAAAATATCGTTCAGTGCAGTTTGATTTTTGCCTACAGACTGCACAGCTCTCATAGCACGAACATTCACCTCAAAGGGGTTTATCTGCTGAGGCCCAGCACATCTTGGGGATGACCACTCCTTACTTATTATGCCGCAGTGTTCGCATATCAGTTCCATTTTTGTTGCAAGCCCGAGACAAAGTCCAGTTTCAAAACGAACTGGGCCCCTCCCACATTTGTTGCAGAAAAATCCGGACAGCAGCTTGTTCATCATCACTTTGTTTGCGACAAAAAATGATGCCTCGGGAACCGCGTCATCGTCACTTTCGCGATCGTTCAGTAGTTGAAATTTCCGCTTTGTTGCCGGGGTAGCAGCTAGCGCATTCAAAGCGTCCGCTCGTGTCTCTTCTCGTCGCGCAATCTCTTCATTAGAGGGAGCTGGAGCCGAAATCCGCTGCTGAATACTTGACGCGCGAACACCTGCGGTTGCTAATGCCACGTTGCCGATGCTCGCAGGAGCGCGGTCACCACCGCATGTGGACACGTCAACACCGCTCGTGGACGCGTCGACAGGGTACGCGGGCGCATCAACACCACACGCGGATGCGCCAACAGGGCACGCGGGCGCATCAACACCGCACGCGGATGCGTCGACACCGCGCGTGGGCGCGTCAAAACCGCTCGCGGATGCGTCGACACCACGTGTGGACGCGTCGTAAACACTGGAGGCATCTTCAACGCCACACGCGCCGTCAACACGGCCCGCGGTCGGGTCGTAATCAGCGCATGCGGGCGCGCTGTCACAGTCACACGCCGGCGAACTTTCCCGATCTTCCACGCGCGCAGGCTTATCTTGCTCGGTGAGGTCAGCGGCATTCGCTTCCGTGTGCTGTTTTCTTATTCCACGCCTTTCGCCGTTTTCCGTACACGTGGGACGTTCGGTACTTTGCTCCTTTGCGGCTCATTACAGAACACACGCGCGTTCGGTTGCGGCGATAAGCACAAGAATGAACAAAATGCGCAGGCGGCGCAGCTCACTCTGGCTCACTCGCGCGTGAATGCGCGCGAAAGGTAGACTCCAGCCATTCAAATATCAAGCAACCAATAGGAGCGCGCAATGTGCCCCCACGTGACTACTGCGACCAATGGCGATGCCGCTTTTGCTCTTTTTTGCTCGCTTTTGCTGGTGTTATTTTTCGTCGAAAAAATACGGCACCGCGGCTATCTTCAGCTCCGATCTCTCCTCTTTACAATGATGCCAAGATGGCGGCGCTCGGCCGAGCGAGAGCCGCGCAATTCGCGCCGCCGCGGCACCTTCCGAAGTCAGATTTTCTCGCGGTTTTGGATGACAACATGCAGATAAAGTGCCGTTTTCTCAATTACTACTGCGTTTTTCGTTATAATATTTCACCACGAGGTACAAGAAGGTCTGAGGATCTCGAAAAAAAATAAATCGCAAAATCGAAAATTTTGACCGAATTGACCATTCCCATTGCCGCGTCCCCCCTTAAAGGGGTCCTGAACCACTACTCGGGCTTGGTTTTGAAAACGGCTGGGTGTGTATTGAAGGCCTCTCAGAAATTCACAGCCGAAAGAATTTTTCAAAACGGTTTGTTAGGAACGAAGATCATACGACCGGAAAACCTCCCTTTCCAGCCCTGTCTCAACTCTGCGGAATAGAGGGTACAGAGCTCCTTAGGGCGGTGTCGAAGGAGGTGCCCCGCCCACTGCGTTACGTCACCAGAACAGCGTGTCACCAAACCCGTGCTATGATGTACGGGGCGCGATCGCCGGAAATAATTCCAAGAACCAACGTCTTGGTTCCCCGAAAAAGATCCCACGAAAGCTTGGACAATAAGATTTTTGGTCCCCTTTAGCACACTAGCAAAACGCCAGTAGTGGTTCAGAGTCCGAGTCAGAGCCAAGGGTGGTCAAACAAAACAAATATATTTTCATCAAATAGGCAGTCACGCAAACATACACAACACGGCTTTCACAACTCAAAAACAGATGGGTCGCAAAGTTATACAAGGCCAACCAACACGAACAAGTTCATGCTCTGCAACAATGAACAAAACACAAAGAGTCCTATTCACCAAGACACTCGGCGTCTTCTTGCAGGTGGCCTGTCAGCTGGCTCGGCGTCTGAGTCACGCACGATTTCTTGCTTCTTCTTTTTACTTGCAACACTTCAACTCTCTCTTCGTCTCTTCTTCGCCCCTCCTGCGCGGTCCGTGTCCGACCGCTTATATAGTCCTGGGAAAGGGTACTAGAAGGTTCCGTAGGGCCACGTGACCCCGAGCACGCATACAATTGGGAACCTTCTCGCCCACTCTCGAACCTTCTTGGTTGGGGCGGCGCCTCTCTCTCTCTCTCTCACTGCGCGGGGAGCGTCGGCGTGTGCTCTCCGCTTCCCTTCTCTCCTTACGTCTGTCCCACGCGCGCGCTCGCCGCGATAAGAAAGCTTCTACAACATTCTGGCTTTTTGTAGGCGCGGCGTGCCTTTCGGTGCCTCTTCTGCGCGCCGTTTTTCTTGTTGTTGTTCCGGCCTTTGGACGCCGGGTTTTTATTTCGAAACGGGCACTATTTTGTGACACTGCCCCCCACTTTAAGAATATTATGAAATAATATTCAAAATCACACAAAATAGTGCACACACAAATATAACCATATTAAGTTCCACAAGCCTTTTCACAATCAGTAGCACATAAGTCCACTTGAGAGTTCAAACACATAAGTCCACGCACGGAACGTCGCGACACTTTCACAATGAACCGTGCACACACACGTCACATAAAAATACATCACTTGAAAAGGTTCAGAGCTCATCGCGTACACGCATAATACAATAACACTGAATACATGCATTTTCTCCAAGTTTACAAAACATCCAAATGTAACACACACATCGATACAAGAGAACGTTGTTCACTCAACATGAACACTTGCAAATAATCACAACACACGCTGGTTCATCAGTTAAGGGGGGACACGGGTCTTTGAGACGAAAAAATCGCGAAAAAATCGGTTTTTTTTAAGTGGCATTTTCATAAAATACAAACACTGCCACGTGTTCTGACAAAGTTTCCCGCGTCGTGGATAAATATTTAGGCCGCAATACCAATTTATGTAAGCACCGTGAGCTATATTTTGAGTGAAAGAAGCGCAAAAATAGGGCTTTTTTCAAGCCGCGTTGCCGCAGAACCACGCGTGCTATCGCGGCCATATCGGTCGCGTCGGAAAGAACTATTTTTCTTCTTGAAGTTCCCGCCACAATTTCATTCGTACGCCTATTTGCTGTGTAGTAATACCGCGTCGAAAAAAAGTCCCAGCGCGCGACTCCATTGGCCCATTCTGTGCACGTGACTAAATGGAGCCTCGTGATTAGTGCAGCTGGTTGGTGTCGTCTGCTTTCGCGCGCCGACGCGCCCGAGAAGCGTAGCACTACGCCATATTCGAAATCGCTTGCGTGCAACGATGTCCGAATATCGTAAGTTCGCCACGCGAAATAAGTTTGGCAAGAAAAGAAAGCGAGCGCGTTACAACTTCGAAAAGGGCCCCGATCCTGCCGAAGAACCCAGTGACGACTGCTTGCCGGCAGCCTCAAGCGAAGGCCGCGGCGACTCCGAGGTGGACAGCAGCGAGCCTCGCGAGAGCGAGCTAGGCCTAACGGTGTCGCCTGCCGATGGTGATCGGAGAAGCACCGTTCGTCATGACACAAGGATGGTTCCGCAAGCAGAATTGCTTCAACGGAAGAAACAAGCAGAGGATAAACTCCAACGGCTTGCACAAACATCGGCAACGAAGAGGAAATTGGACATGTCGGCAAGCGTCAATGACGGTGCGCACGGGCCGGCGGAGACGGAGTCGCGCTTCTTTATTGTCAGTGAAGAAGCGATGAGCGCTCTTTTCTCGCGCATAAAGTGCACTCTGTGGGGCGGCTCCACGATTTTCGACACAGACGAGCGAGAATACGGCCTTGCCGTCAAGCTTCTCGGCGTTTGCGAGAAGTGCGGCGATGTTTTTTCCGAGTGGAGCTCCCCGCGCGCAAAAAAACGGCACGACGGTGAGTCCCTTCGTTGTGAACCTTCTGTCCGCTCGTGCAATGGTGAGCACTGGGAATCGGCAGACGGCAATGAACGATATTTTCGCTGCAATGAATATATCGCACCGCGGCCTTCATACCAAAACGTGGCAGAATTATCTGAAGCAGAAGCTGGTGCCGGCGGCCTCGAAAGCGGCCCAAAAACTGATGGGCGAGTGCGCGGCATCTGTGAAATCGCTATACAGTGAGCTGAATATCGCTAATTCTGGCAATATAGCGGTATCCTACGATGGCACGTGGATGACGCGCGGCCATTCGTCGCACATAGGAGTCGGCACAGTCATCGAACTGTTTTCAGGACTTGTGCTCGACTATGTTGTGTTGAGCAACTTCTGTGCAGGTTGTGCGCGCGGCCCGAAGCCTGGCGACCCGGATTATGAGAATTGGAAGGCAAACCATCTGTGCCAGAAAAATACGGACAAAAAAGCCGGAGAGATGGAAGTTGAAGCAGCGCTAATACTTTTTCAGAGGTCACTTCAGGTGCACCAACTGAGGTACACCACAATCCTCTCTGATGGTGACAGTCGATCATTTCTAGCGCTCAAGCAGGCACAAGTATATGGCTTTGTGCCAATTGAAAAAGAAGATTGTATTAATCATGTGCAAAAAAGAATGGGCACAGCCCTGCGTACACTCATTGCAAAACACAAGGGCTCGGGTTCAGAAGCTTTAGGAGGAAAAGGCAAATTGACCGGTGACTTGATCACCAAACTTAGTGCATATTACGGATATGCATTGAAGTCAAACAAAGGGAATGTCAAGGACATGCAGAAAGCTGTCATGGCAACATATCGCCACATAACATCCAATGACAAGGTTTCTGACCACAGTCTTTGCCCGTCAGGTCCCAGCTCTTGGTGCCGTCAGAATGCTGCTCAAGCAAAAGACGAGCCCATTCCAAAGCACCGATACAATTTGCCTTCGCATGTTTGCGAAGCCCTTCGCCCAGTGTATGAGCGTCTTTCAGACGAAAAACTGCTTGAAAGGTGCCAGCGCAGCATGACCCAGAACAATAACGAATGCTTGCATTCAATGATTTGGGCATTGGCTCCAAAGGAACAGCATGCCTCGCTTTTTGCTGTCGAAGCTGCTGTGGCTGAGGCAGTGATGAAATTTAATTCAGGGAATGAGAGAACTTCATCTGCCATACTACAGGAGCTTCATTTGAGTTCGGGCCTACCAAACAGCCAGAGAATGGCTGAGAAAGACAACCGGCGTGCAGCAGCGTCGGCGCACAAGCGTGCATCTGCAGAAAATCTGCAACAAACTTTCAAAAAGCGGCACTCTGGTGGCTCGCGGCAGACAGACTACATCCCTGGTGGTTACTGATCACTTAGCTAGGTGAATGTGCCATTATTTCCTGTTGCATCTGAATAAATAGGAGCCTTGTTTGTTTTTGTTGATTTTCTCAATTTCTGAATTCTTGACGCTTTGCAACCATTCGGGAGCGATTTCTCGGTAACCAGAGCACCTAGAATTGTCATTCTTGTTGCAGTGCAGAGCTACATGAATGGTTTCCACAAGGGTAGAAGCACATTTTTGCATTTCTGTGTCAGTGTTTCTTTATTGTTCATTTATGCAAACAATTAATTAGCAACATTTTGAGCAGGAAGATTTCATGAGCTGTATAATTGCTAATAGTTGTCATATCAAAAAAGTATTCCTACCATTGTGAAGCTTATGTTTCCTAGTATCCAGCCATATGTCTAAAGCAAGATTTTGATGAGTAGTTTTCGAACCATTGTTCCCGGAAACTATGCTAATTAATTATCAATTAACAGTGGAACTAATTGACGTATTTAAAAACTAAGTGCATATTTTGGAATTTGCAAGAAATTCTGAACAAGACTGTGCAATCTCATTAAATTTGGTAAAGGAAATCACAAGATACAAAAAAGACCCACTTCCCCCCTTAAGTTCAGGATCTCGAGACTGCCTTTCTCTTGCGCCGCTGTTTGTTCTTTTTCTTTTTCTTCCGGGTGGATCTTGGCGTTGGCTGTTGTGGTGAACGCACCTTACTCACTTCTTCACAACGCTGTGCTGGCTCCGATGCAATTTGCAGTTCTTTCTCGTCTCTGTCGATCTTCGGAGTCTCCTTGCTAGGTGCTTTATTCTCTTTCTCCGCACTTACATCAAAAGTTGCGCTGGTAGTGCACACCCCAGCTGACTGTACTTCGATGCGCGGTGTCACGGGTACAGCAACCTCTCGCCGTTCGCGAGGCTCCTTGGCTTCGAATGAAGCTCGTGCTGAATTCTTCTCGGAGTCCGGCATTACAGAATGCTCAACAGGCTTCTCTTCGAATCGAGTTCGAGCTGCAGCTGCTGGTGGTTCCCGATGAGGTTCATTCCTCGGCTCTTCATATCGAGGCTTCGGATCGTTAGGGCCTCGTGCACCTTTGATATTTCCCACGATCAGATCATAAAGTGGGTTCTCCATACACAGAGCCGTAACCATCCCACTGTAGTAGGGGGTTTCCACCTTGATCCTCGCTTCAGGGAGCCTCCTCGCTGTACCATCAATTAGGCAAACGATACCTTTCGCGCCTGTGAGCTCGTGGTTCCGGACCAAATTCCTTCGCACAATTACTGTGCTGCTACCAGTATCTCGTAGCACGCTTACACGCTTTCCTGCTACTTTTCCAAAAAGTACTGGCATATTCTTGTCCAGTGCTCCGGGACGTGTAGTCGTTATGGCACCAACGATTGGAACTTTCTTTCCGTCCTTAAGTTCCAAGAAGCCCTGAACTTTCTCATCCTCTTCCTGTTTCGGCGGGGCATATACACAGGATACCTGCTGAACTTCTTTCACTTCATTCCGACACGTGTCAGCTTTGTGACCGGTCTGCCCGCATTTAAAGCACTTCGCACTCGGGCGAGAAAAATTAGTTCGGCAATCACTAGCACGATGTCCCAGCCGATTACACAGGAAACACCTCGTAACAGGTTTCGGAGGGATTCTTCTTTCCTCAGGTGCCGATTGTTTCACATCTTCCATTCCCTCCCTTCTGATCTTGCCAAGATTGGTGCCTCCTTGCGCTTCCAAGAATTGGTCTGCTAATTCCAGCATGTCACTGAGGGACTCGGCTTTTCTCTCTTTCAGATAAAGAGACAGGCTCGGGTGGCAACTGACGAGAAATTGCTCCTTAATGAGAAGCTCTCTAAGCGCGCCGTACTCCTGTTCAATTCCTGAAAGTTCAGTCCACCGATCACAATAGTGGCTGAGTCGCGCAGCATACTGCGTAGCAGTCTCTCCATCGGCGGGCTTTCCCGTCCTGAACTTGTCTCGGAAGCCTTCTACAGTAAACCTGAATCGTTTCAGCAAAGCGGCTTTAACCCTTGCATAGTTCGAGGCATCCGCAGGCGTCAACCTGCCATACACACTGAGTGCTTCGCCGCTCAAACAAGTACTCAATGCCGTTGCCCATTGCTCTTCCGGCCAATTCTGACTTCTAGCAACGGTTTCGAATCTGTGCAAGTAGGCATCTAAATCATCTTTTCTCTCATCGAACGCCACAAGCAGCTTGCTCGGATTCAGTCGGAACGAGCACTCTTCTCTTTCCGTGCTGTCGACTCCAACAGGCGTGTCAACGCGCTGTTGCAATCGGAGACGTTCCAGCTCCAACTCATGCTGCCTTTGCCTTTCTCTCTCAGCCATCTCCGCTTCTCTCTGTCTTTCCCTCTCAGCCATCTCCGCTTCTCTCTGTCTTTCCCTCTCAGCCATCTCCGCTTCTCTTTCTTCTTTCGCCCTTTCAGCCGCTATCCTCTCCTTCTCGATCTCCGCTTTCAGTTGCTGTTCCATTCTTTCTCTTTCTTCCTTCATTTGTCTCTCCATCGCTTCCCTTTCTCTTTCTTTCGCTTCCCTCTCTTCTTTAGCTCTTTCAGCTGCTAGCCGCTGCTTCTCAATCTCTGCTTGCATTTCTCGTTCCGCCCTTTCAGCAGCTTGTCTTTCTCTTTCCGCAGCTTCTTTTTTCTCTTGGTTCACCCATTTCCGTAACTCAGCTCCGGCCAAGCCCATCTTTTCACCAAGGGCAATCAATTTCTCAAGATCCATGGTGCCCTTCCACAAAATCTAGCCGCGTGCACAAACAAATATCTGCCTATACCTCAACTCTCAAAATATTCTCTGCACACAGGTCACCGAGCACGTGGTGCAACACACAATATCGTCTATACCCACACGTACACGACCCAAGGCTCGTCCTCCGTACTTTGAACACACTTAAGCGCCAAAGAAGTCCTGTCGCGGACGCCAGAAATATTGTCACCAAACCCGTGCTATGATGTACGGGGCGCGATCGCCGGAAATAATTCCAAGAACCAACGTCTTGGTTCCCCGAAAAAGATCCCACGAAAGCTTGGACAATAAGATTTTTGGTCCCCTTTAGCACACTAGCAAAACGCCAGTAGTGGTTCAGAGTCCGAGTCAGAGCCAAGGGTGGTCAAACAAAACAAATATATTTTCATCAAATAGGCAGTCACGCAAACATACACAACACGGCTTTCACAACTCAAAAACAGATGGGTCGCAAAGTTATACAAGGCCAACCAACACGAACAAGTTCCTGCTCTGCAACAATGAACAAAACACAAAGAGTCCTATTCACCAAGACACTCGGCGTCTTCTTGCAGGTGGCCTGTCAGCTGGCTCGGCGTCTGAGTCACGCACGATTTCTTGCTTCTTCTTTTTACTTGCAACACTTCAACTCTCTCTTCGTCTCTTCTTCGCCCCTCCTTGCGCGGTCCGTGTCCGACCGCTTATATAGTCCTGGGAAAGGGTACTAGAAGGTTCCGTAGGGCCACGTGACCCCGAGCACACATACAATTGGGAACCTTCTCGCCCACTCTCGAACCTTCTTGGTTGGGGCGGCGCCTCTCTCTCTCTCTCACTGCGCGGGGAGCGTCGGCGTGTGCTCTCCGCTTCCCTTCTCTCCTTACGTCTGTCCCGCGCGCGCGCTCGCCGCGATAAGAAAGCTTCTACAACATTCTGGCTTTTTGTAGGCGCGGCGTGTCTTTCGGTGCCTCTTCTGCGCGTCGTTTTTCTTGTTGTTGTTCCGGCCTTTGGACGCCGGGTTTTTATTTCGAAACGGGCACTATTTTGTGACACAGCGACGTGTCAGAGCGGCTGACGAAAAGAGCGCGACTACCGGGGGCTGTTTGTCCGCAGCACGCTTGGCCGCCTGCTCGTTCCGCACCTGGGCTCGGTCGCGTGCCCTCGCGATCCCCGCATCTTTTTTTTTTTTCCGATCCTCCGAAGCTTTGTTTTCGTTCGTCACACACATTTAGGCTCGCAGGTGTGTGCGCTTACTTTGTCAGTGCGCTGCTTGTCAATATTGCGCATAAGACGACGTCAGGACAAACAACCCCAAGTTAGTTAATTGTTGATTAGTGATTGTAGACGGGTTAATCATCCTGTCGGGCTCAAACGTGTGACTACTATGACTCGAAAGGAAGACCTTCACAACTCGAACCCCTGCCGACAGATTAATGTGGGATAAGGTGCGTTGACATGCGGAAAGAAGGATGGATTAATTTAATGTGTGAATACACTAGTTCAATTTTAACAGTGAAACTGTTTGAGCTATTGGTGAAACAGGGAAATTTGCAGAAAATTCCGCTAAGCTATATAACGCTAGCATAACAATGCCACGCTGTAGTAGAGACAAAGCTTCCTAGGACTAGTTAGGTAAGGCTAAGCCTAAGTCAATGGAGCCTAATTAAGATTCCTAAAACTAGTTAGGTAAGGCTAAGTCTAATTCAAAGGGGCCTAATGAGGAATAATTAATTGAAGCCTAGTTCAGACAGGACTAATCCAACTAAGCCAAATCAAGCCAAACTGAACTAATTCAAGCTTAATTGAGCTACGACAAGTGACACCTAATTAAGTGGATACAAACTATCTACCGTTAATTAAGCCACAATACTAATTAAACCAAGTCTAATAGGGATACGACTAACTATGCAAAGCCTAATTTAGCTGGTACAAACAAGTTTAGTGTAAGCAAGCTTCTAATGAGACCGTGTTTAATTAACTAGTAATAATTAAATCACATAGTTGTTGTTGTTACGTGGGGTTTAACGTCCCAAAACCAGCTCTGATTATGAGAGACGCTGTAGTGGAGGGCTCCGGAAATTTTGACCACCTGGGGTTCTTTAACGTGCGCTGACATCGCACAGCACACGGGCCTCAACATTTCGCCTCCATCGAAATGCAGCCGCCACAGCCGGGATTCGATCCCGCGACCCTCGGATCTGCAGCCGAGTACCTTAGCCACTAGACCACCGTGGCGGGGCCACATAGCTAGGTTATTACTAGTTAAGTCAAACCTAAGCTAGCACTTATTAATCTAAGGTAAATTAGGCTAAGGCTTAAAGGTCGAGCCTCATT
Source organism: Hyalomma asiaticum (assembly GCA_013339685.2). NCBI lineage: Eukaryota > Metazoa > Arthropoda > Arachnida > Ixodida > Ixodidae > Hyalomma > Hyalomma asiaticum. Next base: position 24,964 of record JABSTT010001807.1, read on the forward strand.
AAGCTGAGACTAAATATATCAGGGGTAATTAGGCTAATCAGACCTAATTAAGGTAATACTCATCAAGCGATACCTAATTAAGATAATATGTCAAAGCACAGTAACTAGGCCGAATCTAATTAGGTCATGTATAAGTAAGATTAGTTTAATTAACTCAAGCATAATTATATCATGACTAATGAATCCCAGACTATTAAGTTACGCCAAATTAAACCAGACATTACAGACGTAATGATTTTAATCCACACTATTTACCTTAGTCAACCCTAATATGCTGTAATTCTTAATTCACCCTAATCTAAGCCTAGCGTAATCCGCTCTATATGCCATAGTCCACCTTAATGCACCTCAGTCTTAGTCCACCCTAATGCACCTTAATGAGCTCTAATCCACCAAAATATACCCTAATCAGACCTAGTCCTTTAATACACCTTATAAAATAAATATTTTGGGTTCGACTCCAGCCATGTTACTGAGTATGAGTACTAGAAGGTGGCGTATTGGAGTACCATAGGGAATAAACCCATCTACAATCACTGATGAATTGTTAATTAAAGTTTGGGAATAATTTGTGATTTATTGGAGGCTGCTGGCATGCATTTGTTGGCTTCTTGGAAAACTATGTTTATGGTGACCTTTGCACCGCACCGTTCGCGTCCACATCGAGGTACCGTATAAACCGGAATATAGGTCGACCCCCCAAGTTTAGGTGACCAAAAAAGAAAAAAAAATAAAACAACCCAAAACTGCCGAAACACATTTATTTGCGAATTGGGCGCACCGCCCACCCATCGTCGGAGCTCCCCTCAACCACCATCGCAGCTGTTCCTATTCGTCAGACGAAGCATCACTGTCTTCTGAAGACGAGAGTTGGTCGCTGGCCGCCTCCCACAGTGATTCGTCTTCCGTGCCATCCAGCGAGTTGCTGATGCAACGTTTCTTAAAAGCATTTTCCGCCATGGAATTTGGCAAGGAACGCCAGGCGGAAAGCACCCAGCCGCAGACAGTCGCAAGCGAAGGCCTTTGTAGGCGGCCCGTCGGCGTCTTCAGGTTGTCACCGGATATATACTCCTGGTACCCCAGCCACTATCTGTCCTTGAACGGCTTGTTCAGCGCAATGTCAAGCAGCTGGAGGGTGGACGTCATACCACCTGGTATCACGACGAGGTCCTTTTTTCCATCGCCGAGTGCGCGTTTCACAGCGTCGGTCAAGTGCCCACGAAACGCATCCAACACAAGCATGCTGCGAGGACGCAGCAACTTTTGGCAGATGGGTGTGCGCCGGCGGAGAGAAAATCCTTTGCGTCTCATGAATCGACGCACCCACAAGTTTGGTGCACGGAACTGTTCTCTTGTGAGCCCAGCTTCTCGAGCGAGCTCCACGGCTTTGTTGCGAATGGTATCCACGGTCACTGGCAGCGAGCGCGCGCGAACTTCCCGCACAAAGTCCGCGAGCTGTGGATGAACCGCACTTCGCCCACGAAACGACGTTTTCCGAGGGTTGGACTTGCTGCAGCTTCCCTTTCTGTTCACGCTTTTTTCCGGGACGCCAAAGCGGCGCTGAGCAGCCATGTTGCCGTTCACTTCGGCGAACTCAACAACATTTAGTTTAAATGCAGCTGAGAACTGCCTCCTTTGCCGCTGCTCATATTCAATGAACGAAAAAAAAAGGAACACTAAAAATCATACGCGACGTCAATCGGAGCTGAACAGATCGGAAGCACAGCGCGAACACAAAGAAAACGGAGATTAAAAAATAGAAAAAACTCCTGCTACTGGATTTGGATGTGGATACTGCCGTGTGTGGCTCATGCACGCCACATGTTGCCAGACGGCGACGCACTGTCGGCTAAACACCACTATATAAGGCGAGGGGTGACTTAAGCTCGTTGTTTTTTTGAAAATATCTCGACTTATATTCTGGTTTATACGGTAGTTTACGGACGCCTTCCAATGGCATCTGTGAGACTTGCGAATTAACAAATATATTTTTACATATTTCCAGCAACTATTTTGCCTATATAGGGGCTCACAATGCAAGGAAAAGCCAGCGCACGGCACGTACAGCACGCACGCACTTACGGTTTTAAAAAACGTGCGCTGCGAAGGGCCCGCACACAGCCGCGGCGGGCGTGTCTGCCATCGGCCAATAGCAGCGACGCTCCTTGTAAATGCTCTATGACGAGACAAAGCATATACAAGGAGCGTGAGGAGAAGCCGCTTTTTGAGTTGAGGGCTCCTGAGGAAGTGGAAGCTTTGTGCTCCGCTTATGAACGCTACGCTTCGCGGATGACTACAGCATTTGGCTGAGATGTTCATTACGGCGTAGGCAAGCCGTAGAATGTTTTTCCACCAAGCCCGGAGGGTGGTTCAGGACCCCTTTAATTGCACGCGCCAGAGACTTGCGCAAGCTTGCCATAAACGAGGATTGTCCGCAAATGGTGACGCTTTGAAAGAGAAACCGAACGGGTTGTCAGCAGATCGTTTTGTGAAAACAGCCCACTGCAACGAAAAGCCAATCATTTGCTCGTCTCGGCCGTCTTTGCGATCCTGGAGCAGTGCGCACCGCAACTCAACCCACCTGGCCACCCAAGACAAATATTGTAGCAGCCGCGTTTGTACTTTGCTCCTGGAACGCACCGCCACGGCCCTAACTTCCTCGGTGGTGGAGGAGGTTGAGGCGTGAACACTACAGAAGCGCTGACTGCCGGTGTGAATCAGCTCGACAATCTGCTTCGTTCTATCGTTCCTAGATGGCGGTACCACCGCAGCGAACCTAAGTAAACCAATTGTGCAGTATGAGGCAATGTTAATTTAAAAGAAATTTTGCTTATTAAACACCATAGTTCATTGTACTAAGCACTTTTGCTTTAACCGGATGACAATTAAATGTCACTACATTTAATAGTATTGCTACAGTAAACATATAAAGCCCATCTGTTCCCTGTATGAGCAATGTTGCGGTGGTGTATCGGTAGAGCGTCCAGCTCCTTTTGTTAAATCCCGGTTGAAGGTGGGTTCAAGTCCGTCTGGGTGGAACTTTTTCAGTGTGAATGCAAGTTCGTTTTTTTCAAAGATTTTTTCCATTACAGGAAAAAAAGGCTCAAGCACATTCCACAACCCAAGCATATTAGCTGTACTGGTTTTGCTGCCGCTGCGAGTGCTGGGGTCCCACAGCATGTACTGCAGCATAGCGAGGAGCAGTGAATTTTTGGTTTTGCTCACTTCCTACGTCTGGTTGGGTGCCACAAGGGACAACGTTGTGCCAGCGTTGTGCTGTAACATGTTTGCAAATAAGTTTTACCTGTGTGTGCAGTCATCTCCCACCTGTTCGTTAAAACATACCTAGGCAGCTATTTGCTCCGCTTGTATATTGGCTTTATTCGGAATTGATGCGAGAGTAGCCATATCTCGGCATATGTTCAAATTTAAAGCGCAAGAATGCGAGTCAGAATATTTTTGGAAATTTTACCCCATATAATAGGCACACCCCCAACTTCACGCTGGATTTTCTGAAAAAGAAAAAAAAAAGTGTGCCTATTATGCGAGTAAATACGGTAGGTCCTGAGCATTCAGTTAGTCTTCCCGGGTGGCACTGTCGGAATAGCAAACGGAGCTGACCCAGGGATATTACCGAGACAGCGGCTCCTGTGTCCAGCTCCATTTGCAAAGGAACCCCTTCTGCAATTATGCTGAGCATAATGGCTCTTCTGTCTCTGCCTCTTTGGTTACCACACTTCGCAGGGGCAGTTCTGACAGCTACGGCACTTGGAACGTGCGGCATTGTTCGTTTCCTTTATGCTGCAGTTTTCCATGCCACCTGCAGGCTTTCTGAATATGCCCTTCCTTACTACAGGAAAAGCAGGTTGCATTAACATGCAGACATTGACCTTGTGGTTAGAATTACAATGGAGCCATTTTGTTTTTTCCTCGGTAGGCAACTTATAAACCTTGAACTTGCTACTGGGCTTTAAATGAGTAGCTGTAGCATTAATGAGTGCAGCTTCCAAGGTCGTAGCACGATCAACATCTCATTGAAACGTAGGGTGTTTGTCTTCGAAAATGAATTTCTTTGAATGTCAACTCAGTCAACTGCAGACAAACTGTCATTGAGGGGGTTCGTCGAGAAACATGCCGAACTTGCATGTTTGAGGCAGCGCGCATAACTCCGCCATGTACTGCGGTACTGTTTCATGTTCCGTCTGTATCCGATGATGAGGCTGCTCGTTTGCCTCTGCCTGACCGTTCAGGGGCTAAATGTTTATGAAGGAGCTCGCACAAGCTTTCCAGTATTCAATGTCAGGACAGCTTTCCTGGAACGATAAGCGACTTTAGAAGCAAATAATACTGAGGACACAATATGCTGACAAATGCATCTACCTTCCGTTCTTCTACGGCGCTATTGACTCAGAGATAAGCTTGCACGCTCTCGTAGCTGGTCCATTTACTTGTCAAAATCTCAAATGGTTCTACTTGCCCTAGTCGAAGACTTGCGGTCGCCTTTGGCTTGGCCATGTTGTGTCCAGTGGCTGCTTCATGGCTGCATAATCCTTCAGCAGATCACTGTTGCTGCCAGGTCGGAGCTTGCTCCATGTGGTGGCAGATCCCATCCTCGTTGCTAGTTATGTCATGTCTGATGTTCTGAAGCACGGCTCCATGGCGAATGGACGTACAGGGCTTTATTTTGCCATCAACTACACATTAATGGGTGAATTGTCCCCCAAGGATATTGCAGCAAAGAATGTGAGCACCACCTTCAGTACGGCACTATTGAAGCATAGCAAAAGGTGCGATAACAGACGTGCCATGGCAGCAGCAATGCACAAGCGGTGAAACCTTTTTGCATAGGCGCTCGACATGTCAGTTTTAATCCCACCTCGCCAGGGAAATATCTTAAATTTCCTTATTATTCTTCCTCTTTCATCCTGTCTCGTCATCTTTCCTCATTTTACTCTCTCTCCTCCTAGTTTTGAGCAGTTGCCGGGCGCATCCGGAACTTGAGCTCAAACAGCTCTGCTGTTAAAATGCACTTCAAAAGCGCGATCTGGCCGAAGTTTTGCTTGCCACAATCGAGCTACATAGAGGCCAGCAAGGTAGGAAAGGGCATATCTATAACGTCAACGACGGCCACAGGGCCAGCCTCTCCAGTGGCCCTTGCATCCAGTACTGCTTGTACCGTATTTACTCGATTCTAACGCGCACCCGTTTCCTGCGACCAAAAAAAAAAACATCTATTGTAGCGCCTCCCATTTTTCGTGACACGGAAAGAAAGGTCCTTGGTAATCAACCTTCTCACATTCATAAAAACAAATGCCGTACTCGCGTAATGAACGCACTCACGTAATAAATGCACCGCCAACTTTGAACCCGCACAGTATCTCGAACGGCCGCGCTATGTCTTTCCCACTTCACTCGATCCGCGGGGACACATTCGGCGTGCCGATTCATAACTCCTGCGTCTCGATAAAACTGCCAAACGTTGCCGGGCGTAGCCGCATGCAAGCGGTGATAACGTCATTTACTCGCAGTGCTGCATTCCTCTGTGCTATCGCAGTTCCCTCACGCCCGCGGCCACGTGCTGCCATGCGTGCTGCGCAGGCTGCCGCAGATAAGCTTAAGCATGGTCGGGGCGTGGTCTCAGAGATTGCCGCGATGCACTCTCGGACGTTATGCAGCGCGCACGACTGAGAGGCTCAAGTGGCTCAGGCTCAGCACAGATATGAGGGAGAAATGCGATGATGAGCTGTTTTGCGTGCGGTGATGGGAAACATCTCCCGTTATGACTACCTGCGAATGCTACCGAAAGCTGCTGCGGCTGGGCGTCTCAGAGATTGCACCGGCGACATAGCGACTTTGTTTGGCCGCAAGACAGCCAAGCCGGCACGGCGAGTATCATCAGCCTACGCATCATGTGCGTCGCTCAGCGCGGGACCGGAGGCGATATAGAAACTACAGAAACTACGCGCGCCAAAGACCGCCGCACCGCTAGTTCATTTTTTTCGCCGGTGATCGTTAGACAGCGCCTGAACCTCGTAGGAGGCAGCCATTCTGATCCCAACGGCGATATCGTAACAGTGTCGTTCGTTCGCACTCGATTCTAACGCGCATGCGATTTTTGGACCCATTTTATCGGAAAAAAGGTGCGCGTTAGATTAAATACGGTATTTTCCTGCTAGGCCTAGAAATGCACAAGTAACATTAGTTTTTGACTGAGGGTATGACGAGATGCCCATTAACTTCATTGATGTGCCCCAGATACACGTGGCGCTGCTTTGGCTTAAAGGGACCGTGAAATGTTTTTTGTAAATGTTCTGTACAATGTGTGCGTTTGGAATCCTGGTCCTCCAATCTATAATATGCATTGTTTCATTGCACTGTGTGGGTTGATTTGATAAAAAAAAGTTTCAGTTTCCCAGCGCGCATTCTCAACTCTTCAGCTGACATCATCATCATTACCTTGGCCTAAAAAGTGGTGCTTTTGGATTTGGAGGCCATGTCTGTGCTCAACCTTTCATCCGAACAGCTGCACTACGGGGGGGTCCAACTATATATTTGTATTCTAGGTTTCATATGAATCTATTATTTTAGAGCGAACAAAAGTTTAAAATGTGTTACAGTTCTTAATGTCTTAAGCTGAAGTCGTTGAAATGTCACAGAATAGTACCTATGCAGCCCTGTGGTGTTGTGTGGTCGTTTCAGAAGCTCAAAAATAGGATTTCAAATGGGCGTTATGAAATGTACACAATATTGTGCAAAAATATTTCAGAATCATGTCAGATGCTTTTTTGCCAATGAAAATTACTGCTGGGCATCTCCATATTGTTTTCACTACCCCTTCACACATGTAATAACCACATTACATTAGTGGTAAGAGTTGAGGATTCATCTCAACTATAGTCTGTTTTTGAGGAGTTCCATGCAGCAGAGCCAAGTCTACGAGGCCATCGAGCGCAGAATTTTTCCAAGGCGAGACAAAATGTCATTGTATGGACACTCATCTGCAAGCCTACTGTGTCCTTTTCCAAGGTGGCTGCCACTGCAGTGTCCACCACTGGCACATGCCATGGCACGGAGGGATACGTTTAACACTTGTTTGCCCTCCTGATTGGCCGAAGGGGCCTGTAGCTTCCACTGTGCTGCACGGAACTCCTGAAACAGACTATATACTCCGTTTCATAAATCAAGTGCAACACTGTCAATGCTAGTGCTTGTATTTACGCGGTGCACCTCCGTGACCAAAAAGTAGTATGTTGCTTGTGGGGAGCGAAAAACAGTAGATGTCTCGCTGGAAGCCTTAAACCATCACATTTCTCATCAGCTTGACAAAACATGCTTGTATTTTTGTGGAAACTATCAAAATTGCTTGTTTGTATTTTGTGTTTGTCGATTGTTTGTCGGAGCAATAGACCTCTCCATTTCCTTTTCTTAGAGAGACTGTCAACCGGTTTTCAAGGGCCCCCTTTTTTATGAGGCAATGAAAAGCTCGCCCTCTGTACTGTTTTCACCTGCAGCTGTTACTTCCAAAAGCGCGTGGATATTTCGCACGCGCAATTTTTCGATCTGAGAAAGCTCTATGCAAGGCAGAATGCGCACTCTAGCAAAGTTGAAAAGTGATCGCGATGCCGATAATCCGCCTCGCATCCATACATCATTCTGCTTTCGCAAGAGTGAGCATCATCATCATCATCAGCCTGTTTAGGTCCACTGCAGGACGAAAGCCTCTCCCAACGATTTCCACTCCACCCTATCCTGAGCGAGTTGGTTCCACTTTATGCCCGCAAGCTTTTTAATTTCATCGCTCCATCTAACCTTTTGCCTGCCTCTGTTGCGTTTTCCCTCTCATGGTATCCATTGCGTCGCTCTTACTGTCCATCTGTTATCTTTCCTCCTCATGACATGTCCTGCCCAGGTCCACTTCTTTCTTTTAATTGATATAATAATATCGGCTACTCCTGTCTGTTCCATGATTCATTTTGCTCGTTTTTTATCTCCTAGCGTTACCCCTATCATTTTTCTTTCCATTGCACATTGCGTGCTCCTTAGTGTCCTCTCTAGTTTTTTCGTTATCGTCCACGTTTCTGCACTGTACGTTAGTACTGGGAGAATGCACTGATTGAATACTTTTCACTTTAGTGAGAGCGGTAAGTTTCCAGTCATGATTTCGTAGTGCCTTCCGAATGCACTCCAGCCCGTCCTTATTCTACGGAGAATTTCTTTTTCATGGCTAGGAGTTCCTGTTATTAACTGTCCCAGGTATACGTATTCGATTACACATTGTAAGGGTTCATTGTTGATTTTAAATTCCTGTTCCTTAGCTAGGCCATTGAGCATAACTTTGGTCTTTTGCCTATTCATTTTTAACCCAATTTTAATACTTTCCCTGTTTAGGTTATCAATCATGTGAGTGAGCGTAGCCGTGATTAACTACCTACATTCTGACATTTTCAACTACTCTTTGAAATAAAAAGACCATGCGATGAGTTGGCATTGTTGGCCTGGCCGATCTTGTATTTGTAAGGCGTTCTTTCGCATGTTCGCGCCTACGTCATGAATGGCGGGCCTTTGGTGCCGTCGTTCTGGCGATTGCCGAGCCAAGCCAGGTCAGCTAGATCCAAAACCATGCTTTCGCACATGACTGCAGAAGCGCGCAGTAGCAACGCGCGCTACAAACGAAGGGTTATCAGCACATTGTAAGTGAGAAAAAGCTTATAATACCAAACGTTTCATGCGGTCTGATACTAATAAACAGATAAAATATTGCGTAAATTTGTAGGTCACGTGACCGCAGTCTAAAGGGCTGAACACATGGTCCGATTTTCCGTGCGATCCGACGTCCGGCGATGCAATCCGGCAGTCGCACCGGGTGTACTGAGGGTGTTTTTGCAGCACCGGTTCCCTGTTCCGGTCGTCCGGCGTGCGTAAAACCGCGCAGATTTTCTTGTTGCCGGACAGGAAAGTCGGACGGCAGCAGCCAATGGCAGCGCGGGAGCCGCGTGACGTCGTGCTGCTGGCCGTCCATTGGTTCACTGCTCCGCTCCGATCACCCTGCCGAGGTTGCCGTGGCTTTTGCCAGTATTGCCGGAATCTCGTGGAAAATATTGGTTATGACTTGTTTCTGGCTCGAAATAAATGCTCGTTAGGTAGTGTTATGCCTAATGTGAATCAATCTGTACAGCAACGCCCGTTCCCAAACCAGCGGAGAGATCGAAAGCAACCGCCGTGGAAAGGTAAACAAACATCTCGGCAACGGCCACCTCACCGAAGCGGCTCGTCTCGTTTATGCGATAGCGCTTCATTGACAACGACGTTTCGAGAAAACTAATCGCATGTGTTAACGCAGGACATATGAGTGCAAATGTTACTCGTATAGGTAAAAATGAGCACGTTGTCACGAGCTCGCGTTTGACAGCGAACGACTACTACTGCGAGGGTCAACAGCTAGGCCTACCCTCGTTCGTAGTCGTCACTGACGGTGGGTTGTTGTGATGTGCTAGTCCCTTGCGAAGGCATCGGCAGTCTTTTTCTGTGTTGTATGACCAAGCAAGGCTGTACGAAAATGTTTATTTTGTGCTTACTGACGAGGATACGATGTCATGTACGCAGACGCGCTTCGTGAGGGCGGAGCTTACGCGCTGATCTCTCATCTTGACCCGCCGAGGTATTTGCCGGTGTCGATGGAATCGCGTCGAAAATATTGCTTATGATTTGTTTGTGACACGAAATTAATTCTCATTGAGTTATGTTACGCCTAAAGTGAACCAATCTGCAAAGCAGCGCCCATTTCCAAAGCACTCGAGAGATCGGAAGCGGCCGCGGCACGAACGTAAACAAACATCGGCAGGGGCTGATTCACCAAAGCGGCTCGCTTCGTTTTTACCATTGCGCTTCGCATCTATTTCGAGAAAACTAATCGTATGTGTTGACATACGACGTATAAGTACAAATATTAATTGTGTTGGCAAAAATGAGCGCTTCATGGAGATCTGGCAGTTGATTGCGAACGACGGCTACGTCGTCGGCAGCTAGGCCTACCCTCGGAGTCGCTCGTGAAGGCATAGTTTTATCCGCAATGTTTTTCGGCGCTGTTATGCAACCAAGTAAGGCTGTACAAAGATTTATTTTGCACTTAGCGACAGGGATACGATGTTATACGAACGTGTATGCCAACGCGCCGGATGTGGGCGGAGCCTACTCGCCGGACGCTGGACCGTGCAACGTCGGATCGCATGGAAAATCGGAGCATGTGTCCAGCCCTTAACTCTAGTTTGTGTGTTTCCTGTTTGAGTTACCAAACGTCAGTTTTCGCGACTTTGCAAGAAGAAATAAGAATATGAACCCATACTTAATGAGGAAAAGTGCCATCGTTTGAGCCAATGTAACACACAATCGTGGCGCCAGTGGGGTCATCTAAATCGAAGTTTTACGTGGTTGTCCGTCCCTTTAAAGGACTATTGTGTAACCTTCGCAGCGTTGCACCTGATGTATGAAATGGAGTGTATGTTTAGTAATAAACTCCTGCATAAGTGGGTACGGTCGTAAGAGATTCTCTGTATATATTTTACCCTTATTGTTTCCATGCAGCTGACAGTGCCCATCATGTGGGTCCCTGCTCTGAACAGTAGCACCTCTTGCACCTGGATCACATCTTATAACTACATAGCTGATAAGATTACTGGATGGTTCTTCAGATAAGCGGTCATTATTTTTACACTGTCACCATATTTGCTTGCATAAAGCTATTGGTGAGCACAGCTTGTTTACCATGCCTCATGGTGAACCTCCCTTTACGACTCTGTCTCCCCAACTTATGGGATGCAGAGCCACGACAGGAGGGACAGCACACTTGTGGCGGCTCTTGTGCATATGGTGCCCAGATGAACTGCACTTCACGGTGGCTTGCACAGAGCCAGACATGCTTCAGCATACTTCTTCCTGCGTAGCATTAATAGAGTACTGACAAAGCATTGAAGGCATAATAACTTGCAACACAGTTTTGTGTGGACACACAAAAAAGCTACCAAATTTCAAGGGTGCATGTAGCCCACAACAAATTTAAAATTGATTTAAACTAAGTGTATGATGCGAACACTTTGTAACATCATCAGCTTGGCTGTCATGTGAACAACCAGCAACCAACTACGTAAGAAGTGGTAGTTCACATTTTGTTTCCTCTACATGTATTTCACTGTTACTTTCTCTTCACTGTAAGAGCTTCCATTGTGCTCATGGCATATTTTATGTGGTTCACACAATTCTAGACTGCCTAGCTTTAATTACCCCTTGCTCACCATGATACACACAAATTCCCCTAATCCTCATTCGTCCAATTTAGCATGCGTATTGAACCCCCCCCCCCCCCTTTTTTTTTTTCGGTCTTTGGGAAAAATATTTTTTGTGCATGTCCTATCTGTTCATTTTCGTGTGATTGCCAATGTCATCGACCATTGCAGTAACGCAAAATCATGCCATTACACTTCTAAGAATCATGCCAGACAAAGAAAAGCCTAGAAACAGTTTAACAACCATGCTAAACAGTCGCCAGCGATGCCAGTGCAAACGCTGTGGGTCTCTGGTTAAAAATCGCATCTTTATTGTCAGAGCACCATCTCTTGAATGCAGAAGTGTCACTGCTCATAGCACTATCACGTGACATGCGTACCGTATTTACACGATTGTAAGTCGACTCGAATGTAGGTCGACCCCCCCTAAAATTGCATCCCTCAAAAAAAAAATGAAAAAGAAAGAAAATCAAGTGCATTTTACAGAAGGAAAATTTATTGACGGGGTTGCTGAGGGTTACTCATCGTCACTGGAGTCGTCCTCACTGGTGCTGCTGCCATCATAGCTGCTGCGGTCCCACAGCACGTTGTCATCAAGTGTGAGTCCACACTTCGCGAACGACTGCACCACAACATCGCATGGTGCAGCCGCCCATGCTGAGAGGACCCACCCGCACGCAGTAGCCAGGGAGGCCCTCCTCACATGCCCGCTTGGCGTAAGTTTGCGGTTTTCTGAAGAAATACACTCGTTGTACTCGCGGCGCAGGAGGTCCTTAAATGGCTTGTTGACTCTCGCGTCGAGAGGCTGAAGCTGACCCGTCAAGCCACCGGGGATTACGAGCATGTCGGTACACTCCTTCTGAAGCACCGCTTTCACCTTAGAGGTGGGGTGGCCTCGAAACGAGTCCAACACTAGCAGGTCTTTCTTGAGGGATGCCCGAGGCCTCAAGAGCCACACCAGACGGTACCACTCCACCACCATGTCATCCGTCATGAAGCCCTTTTCATTCACCCGTACCACAACGCCTTTGGGAAGCACCTCTTTAGGCATCGTCTTCCGTTTGGACACGATGTACAGGCGAAGTTTGGTGCCATCTGCCAAGCATGACAACATCACAGTAAAACAGAGCTTTTCATTTCCCGTTGTAAGTAGGTTCACATTGCGTGCACCCTTCACATTCACTGTCGTATTACTGGTCATGTCGAAGTATACGGGAGTTTGGTCGGCATTGCCGATCTGGCCAAGCAAATACTGCTGGGTGTCACGCAGTTTAAGGAAGTGCCTGTGGAAGGCGGGGACCTTTTCCTCGTATGCGGCTGGCAACTTTTGGCACATGCTGGTGCGCCGACGCAAAGAAAAGCCTGCCCTCTTCATAAATTTCGATGCCCAAGCCCTGCTAGCTTTGAAATGAGCCTTTGGTATCCCTGCCTCGGAAGCATAGACATGGGCTTGTTGCGTGATCATAGCACAGGTGACCAACAGCGATCGATCACGTAAATCAGTCACGTATGCCAATAGCTTCTTCTCCAGCTCCGGAAAGCGTCCAGACTTTGACCCGCGAAAGCCACGGCGCTTGGAGTCGCATGAGAAGATTTCCTCGCGCTGAAGCCGCCACTGCTGCACCACACGTTCACTGATCCCAAACTTGTGTCCTGCTGCGCAGTTGTTAGTCTCCTCGGCATGAAGAATAGCAGCCTGTTTGAACGCTGCTGTGAACAAGCGCCGAGGGTTCTTGTGGTCCAGGGCACTCATGACAGACGGGACGATTCAGCAAAACAACACAGAAGCACACGGCAACGTGTCCGCTTAGAAAATTGTACCACACAAAGAGCTCTTCTGTCAACTACCAAACCCCCCATATGGTGACTCTTTCATCAATGATTGGTGCTCCCATAAGAGCCATGCACTCGGTAGTTTTTAAAAAAGAACAGTTTTTGTATAAAAACTTGCAATAACCATGCGCTGTGGGTTGAGCGGGAAACTTTATTCGCAATTATGAGAACACATTCGCTGCAAGATGACTCCATGAAAGTCACCGGCAGCAGCTGCCGCGCGATACCAAAACAAGCATGGCGGCAGGTGGAAGCAGCCGCTCGCAATTTCCATTTATTCGTGAGTTCGTTACTCGCATTCAAGAAGAGTTTTGTTTGTCTCAAATAAACGAAATGAGTATTAGTGAATCCTTTGATTCAGTGCACAGCGCTAACGTAGCCACAATCATATCACGTTAATATACTTCCAAATGCGACGTTGGGAGGTTAGTCGCTCTAGGTACGGTGGCCAAAGCGTACAGATCGGGAGCGCCAACTTTCAAAGTCGGCATCACCTTTTCTTGCGCCAGAATGTATGCAATGGTAAATTAATACTCTACGCTTCGACCGTAACCATGGAAACGAGGTCACGAAGCTGTCCCCACCTAGTAGCACCCCTGGTTTCTCGTTTCTCTTGCCGTTAAAGGGCCCCTAAACAACCCCGAGGTGTAAAATTTGTTTTGAAGATATAACTGCGCTCCTGTGCGATGTGAACATGCTCCCGCAAGAATTTTGCGAATAGGTGCAATAATAAAGAAGTTACACGGGTTTAAGTGACCGCTTGCGTCTGTTTCGTTTTCTCGGTCAGCCTCCCCACCCTTCTCTGCTGAGGAGAGGGTAGGGGTGGCGCGCCGTCGAGACTCCGCCCACTTTTGACACGTGACCTGACGTGATCATTTGACGTCATTGACGCTTGCGCTGCGGAACCGGTTGCTCCCATTCTAGAAACGTTGGGTTGCTCCTGCGCTCACGCCGGTGGGATGGCCAGGGCATCTGACAATAGACGTTTCGACCAATCAACGAGATACAACTACGCAAAGTTGGTCGCGGTAGAACATGACGACATCTAGGATGCGAGCGCGACTGGTCAGTCGCTGGAAAGAAGCGCGGGAATTGTTTTTTGAAATACGGCGTCTGTGTGGCGCGCAGCGCTGTCATATTCGCAGAATGTGATCGCCGCAACGTTCTCTATGATTGAGTTAGCTTGTTTGGGCGGCTTTGAAAAAAGTAGGAGCCTGTTTAGTGGCCCTTTAATAGCGGCACACGGTTCGACTTCGATTCTAAGTCGACCCCCCAACATTGGATTGTCAAATTTGAAAAAAAGGGTCGACCTACAATCGTATGAATATGGTACACGGCAGTGTTCAAAGATAATGCTCATCAGGTACTGCACTCGTGAGTTCACTGGCTTTCAGCCATGATTTTGTTGTCAGGTGTTTCGTGAAGTTTTTTGGGAAAGCTATGGGGCGTGGAAGCTGGTGCAGCTAGATGGCATTTCAATGTAGATCTGGTGCATGTACCATATTTTCTCTCATATAACCCCCACCCAACTTTTGACTCCACAAAAAGAAAGAAAAAAAAACATCCTCGCCTGCAACCCGCACGCTTACTTGCAAATCTGATAATTAAAAAGTTACACCACACCTAACAGCAATAATTTATTTTTCAAAACGAAATTGGCTCAAGACAATTGCAATCGTGCGAGTTCAGTCAGATTGCCAATTGTTGCCGCTCCTGCTGTTGCCGTCTGCTGCTGCTTCGTCGCCACTCTGAAAGATTCAATCATCTTCGCTACCATCTAAGCTATTGCTTATGGCACACTTTTTAGAACTATTACACACCATGTCAGTTGGGGTTTGCACCTCACGCCTCTACGATTCACTTGCACAGCACTGCGATGTCTGGCCTTCGAACGCGTCCCACTGGCGTGGTCGTAAAGACCATCGGCCATCCACTGGTCATATAGTCGCGTCACGTGGGCCTTGAATGGCTTGTTGAGGTACACATTGAGTGTTTGTAGCATAGAATTCATTCCTCCTAGCATTGTGACCAGATCAGTGTCGTTACAAGCAAGGTGTGCTTTTGCTGCGTCAGCGCAGTGGCCTCGGAAAGAATCGAGCACCAGCATCAATCGGCGTGCCAACGAGGCCCCACCTGGCCTTTTTTTACCTAATTTCTCGTATCCACTCAGTCACTGACTGTTCATCCAGGAATTGTCTTCCGTACACACAATTCCCGGCGGCAATGGTGTACTTGGCAGTGTCTTGCACTTGGAAATGACATATGGGCGCAGTTTGGTGCTGTAGGGCAATGTTCACAGCATCGCAGTGCAGCGCAGCTTGGTGTTTACCCCAGTTGGCACGGTAACAGATTTTGTTCCCTTTTTCTCTATGGTTGTGTCCATCGGCATTTCATATCGGTTTGGTCAGCATTACCCACCTGAGGTGCAGTGGGTAGCTGTGCTCCTTCCCAAGTTTGAAGACCTAGCCTTGAAAGTTTACCAGCTTCTTTTTGTACTTGCCAGGAAGCCGCTGGCACATGGGAGTTCGACACATTGTGGAAAACCGTTGCCTGGCCATGAAGAGCTGCAGCGCTAATCAGTTCTCACCACCGCATGCAAGCAAAGCGCACCATCGCGTTTGTCCTTCATATCTCTACTGCCGGCCTTCGAGATTGGCACTGAGATGGACTTCTGAGATTGGCACAGTGCAGTCTCAGATGTCATGTTAAGGCATTTAGCTGTAGCTAGAAAAAGAGGGGAGAAAAAAAGCGGGGGTGGCAAGTGAGGAAAGCAGCAGTGGAAATCAGCGTGAACCACTGCTTGCGCGCGTCTATGCGTGGCAGTTTCCTCAGGCCGGAGGATTTTTTAATTTCCTCACTGTACACTGCGGGAAGTGATTTTGTTGGCGCGGACGTGCTTAGGTTTCGGAGACTATTTTAGTTTGTTCATTTTGGGAGGTCCATTTTACTTCATTAAATTGAGGTTTCAATTACATGTACATCCACATGGATTTCAAGGGGAGTTTTATTTACTTCATTATAGGCATTATTTCGTTATATCCTGTTACGGTGGAGGTTCAAGTGTATTTGCAGCTGAAGTGAAGACATACCATGCAAGGATATGATTGGACAAAAGTAAAATCAGAAGTGGTCGCAGCACTGACATGGAAAGGCAATGTTTGTGGTTTTTCATTGAATGCAAGGTCAGAGAAACTGATCATTTATAGCACGGCATGTGCAGCCCCCACGTTTCTTGCTATGGCAATGCCGTCGCCAGTATAGTGGAAAGAACAGGCGACCGTGCTGTGTGCACTTCTTGTACATTGGCACTGTGGGCCATTCCATTGGGCGCTATATTGCATGTAGTGAGTGATGTCACCTGGTACCGCGAAACTGGTTGGCATATTTTGGTTGTATTTTGAAAGTTGTTGGCATAATAACTTCAGACTGCGTGCTCCTATCACTGTCGTCCTTGTAGAATTTGTTGTTCCTTCAGTCTGTGTCACGCTATTAAATAATGGGCACTTAAAAAGTGAGGGCCCCTTCAAATTGCCTGCTTTTACTCCAAATCCACCTTGATACACGTGATCTTGCCTACCACACCTGACACCATTTAGCGGATCTGTGACATATCTTTTGTGTGAAGCTTGACCAACTTGACAGCACACTTTTTGGATTGTAAGACATAGAAGGCTATTCTCCTAATAAATATGTGGAATTGGATTGCTGGTTTTGCTAATTTGCTGTACTGTTCTGTATGTGCAGGGGTCTTGGGAATCAAGGTGAAGATTATGCTGCCATGTGATCCAAATGGCAAGCTCGGTCCCAAGAGGCCACTACCTGACCATGTCTCCATCATGGAGCCTAAGAAGGAACCCAAGAAGGATGCTGCCGGCCTTGACTATGCGGAAAAGGCGGCTGGGGACAAGGCTGCTGCCCTGTCCGCCCCTGCCTAAGCATTGGCTCGTGCTTCTGGCAAATAAAAAACACCCCATCATTACATTGGGCGTTGGTTTACTGAAACTGACATATATGTTGGGTTTGGAAACTTGAAAACAAAACAAAAAGATCACAGCATATCCACGGGGTGAATGATGATGAGTGGGCGAAGCTCCGGAGGGAATCATCGGTAAACCGTGAATCTTTCGCGTAAATCGCCCAGTCGATCATCATGTAAAGGCGTGAGAAACACTGTATTCGTACGCTGGGATCTCGCGTTTAAGGGGGATATGCTGTGCTAGAGCCAGGCCTGCGCGGAACTGCAGGACAGTGACAGCGTAAGCAGGAGGAGCTACTTTCTTAGAGGCCACTTTAAACGCTTGAGGAAACTAGTGCAAGTAGAAGTGGTAGGTATCTCCTGCGCCATAACTTATCATTTTGCCAAGTAGGGAAGTACCCACTACGCCATAATTACCAGTGCCTCCGTAATGGGTTCAAAGCTACAAAGCACGCAGCTCTGTGTTCTTTCAAATGATGCCTCGACCTCGTTATACAATCCATTTTCGCGTCGTGTAGCGGTGTATTACTATTTTTCAACGTAACGTTACGTTTGTTAATGCGATTCCGCGGGAGACATTATACCTGTTTAGGTCCTTTAGCGATAATTTTTCGACCACAGGCGTAGCTCAGCCTCATAGACGCTGGCGGGTTCTAAGTGTTATTTTTGTGTTTGCACTGTTTTGTGTTTGTACTGCAATAAAGAAAAAAAAAAAAACAGGCGTAGCTTAGTGGTAGAACGCTCGACTGCCACGCCGAGAGCCTGGGTTCGAATCCAGGCAGAGGACACAACTTTCGGAATTTTTTTTTTTTCATAAAAGTAGACGTGGCTACGTACATCACCAACAACGAACACCATGGGATGTACAGACCCACGCCCTAAGGAGCTTCGCCCCTAAAAGAACTCGTTAATTCACAAATACTGCTTCCCTTGCATTGCTATGCAATGAATGTGTATAGGGGTTGGGTTATAATCGGAATGATAGGATTGGCATTTTCAACAAGTTAGTTAGCACTGCTTTTGTCAGTGCAAGTGAAGGGAGAGGGGACATGTGTAGACTATCAACAGTTTTATTAGTAAACTTCTGAGCATATGCAGGCTACCTCTATCAAACGAAGCTCCGGAATTCTGCCCCATGTTCTCGCAGTTGTCTACCCTCACTAGAAAGATCAGCTGAGGTTTGCACAGGATTTCTACAGAGGTTGGGGGAGGGGGGCTACCCATGGCGTTACCAGAACGCGGCGGTGTGTGTGCTACGAAGTTGCCCGTTAGCCGGCGAGAGAGAACATTTCGCCCATATTTAGTGGAGCTTGCCGTAGCAGTGGGCTGAGGTCAACGGTGTGGTCGAGGGCAAGCGCGGATCTGCATTTCTCCTCGGGGCAACCCGAGGCTACCCTTGTATTTTTCATTTCCTTTAATTATGTCTGTATTGTTTGCGTATCACTTCACTGTGGGTAGGGGGTTAAGTACAAGTGCGGACTCGCTTCTGCGGTGCAGCTACGCTGTTAGCGGCGAAGAGCATTCAGTGCGGTTTTACCTCGCTGTCCGCTGTCGAAGGGGTTCGGTGGAACTTCCCCGCCGCGGTACTCGTTGCCGCACCCTGAGCGTTGGCACCTGAAAGATCTCGTGGTGTGATGGCGAGCACATGTCCATGGTAATGCTAGTAATGCCATTTTCTTTTCCTTGAGTGTTTGAGCGTCAACTACAGTGCTTTTGAGGCAACGGAAGTTAATCTTTGAGAGGCCTAACCGCATGCATGCGATATTGTAATGACAGCGGCCAGGAGCTATTCGCACCGACGATTCGTGATTAAATGACTCTATTTGTACTACAACTAATGCGATAAAGACAACGTTGGGGGCCTCTCGGCACGTTTCCAATATTTTTCACCGGTGTATGACTGCTTATTCATACAGAGATTAAATAGCCGTAGCCCACGAGACTCGCGCGCGGATGCTGCCGGTGCGCTGTCTCGGAGGCCATGTACACCACTAATATTTTTTTTTCCTTATTTTTCCCTTTTTGGCCTTCCCGCGTAGCCTACATGTGGTTATGGTGGCTAGTAATGTGGTTGCTCCAGCCTGCGACGAGTCAATGCGACAGTGGCTGCCTGTCGCCGTCGTTTTCGCGTGCATGTGGTCAGGCCTTTAGGCCTAGCAGTATGGTGGCTGGAATGCTAGTTGTGTGAAAATTAGCACGTTTTCTAAATAATGACTGCAAAACGTCGGGAATAGTTTGTCCCCTTTTGTACATAAGATTAAGGGAAGGCTCAATTTAAGGTTTGTTTCATGCATGTCAGTGCGAATAGCAACTATATAGCTAGGACCGGCGCCATGTTAGGTTTGACAGGCCTCATCGGGCTGCGACGTAACTCCTCCAGCAGCCAATGAGAGTTGCCGGGCGCGGTCAGGTGGTGGTACGGGAGCATTTGCGGGTAGATACGGTAGATACCGGAGGGAAATACGAGCTCCGGTCATTGTTCGCCGGAGGACAATCATGGAAGGCGCCCCGTTTCCCTCCGTGTTTCACGCGCCGGATTGAAACCGCGGCGAGGCCTCGCACGTACTCCGGCACATCCCGATGCGTCGAGTATATGGTGACGTCACCGGAGGCTAGCGGGAGTATTATCCTGCGAGACCTCCCAGCTGGGCATGTTTTCGTTTACAGTGTATAGTGCGAATTCGAATTGAAGCGGGTGCTTCAGTCGCTGTCGTGTTGCGAAATCGCTCGACGGCAAGCGCCTATTTCTAGCTGTCCAGAAACGGCGACACAAGCGACGAAAACCGCTCACTTGCCGCTGTCGCTCGAAAATCGCGTGCATGTGTAAACATGGCGTAGAAAGATGGCGAAATAAAAAAAAAATCCGTGCATGTCATTTCGCGAGTTGTGGTTGCAACACACTCTTCTGCGGACATCCGCCTGTCTAATTTGCCGCAGTTTGACGAACCGTGACCCGTTGATGTGAACAAAGCTTCAGCCCAGAGATTGACGCAAACTCGAATCTGTTCAATGCCATTTAATGAAACAATTGGCGAATCCGGACAGCAAACAAGCGTCCGCGATAACACATTTGCATGAAATGACAAAGGAAGTGCGTACCGGAGCGTAATACCTTTTTCTATGAACACACACCCTTTCCAGTGCACGTATAATATACACGATAGGTACATACATCAAGTTTGGCACCATTTTACACGACACCGACTTGACATGCACTTAGACAGCATAACAAGTAATCCGGAGGAACCGGTAATCTCAGGATAACGGCAAGATGGAAGGCGTCCTTAACTTCAGTTTCAATGTTCATGAGGTAGGCAACGTTTGATGTGCGTTTTGCACATACTCGCAGACGACCACTTTCCAGGAGACTTTCGCAAGATTTTGCGATGTTGTGGCACTGAACGTATCACGGGCGGCCGCATTCTTGACAGGCCGTCGAGCGCCGTTCCATCACCGTAGGAACGCTGCAACCGCTTTTGTTTAGATGTGTACGGTGCAATTTACGCGAGGGCTCGCAAAAATATAACATTCTTCCCGACAGAGCGACCATCTTCTCAGTGTGAAACTCCTGGGTCTCCCCAAGCTTATAGTCTGTTTCAGAAGTTCCGTGCAGCACTGTGGAACCTTTCTTCGGCCAATCCGGAGGGCGAACACATGTTAAACGTGTCCTTCCGCGGTCTGTCATCTGCCAATGGCGGGCGCTGCAGTGGCAGCTGCAGCCCTGGGAGGAGGAAGGTGAAGCGGAGTGTGCGTGTCCAAACAATGACATTTCGTCTCGCTTCGGCAGAATTCTGGGCTCGATGGCCTCGCAGTCTTGGCGCTGCTGCACGGAACTCCTGAAACTGACTGTAGTGGTCCACTGGTCCGGCAGGAAATTTCCCCTCACCCCATTACCTCAAGTGGTCAAAACAACAAACCGATGGGCTAGTTATTGTCTGCAGGTATTGTCTCATTCTGGCCTTGCCTCGCAGGAAAGAGAGGAACCAAACAGTCTTTCCTCTCGCGAGCCTTGTCAGCACTGCACCTCACGTAATACAATTTTTGTTTTTTGTTTTTTTTGTTTTTTGTTTCGACACGTATATGCGTCTTTTTGCGGTAGAGGATGTGGGCTTGGTAATGTGGGATCAATAACCAATCGTAACAAAGCTACGCAGAAAAATACGCAAGTGGTAGGCTTCAAAATATACTCTTTATGTTGGGACACTCGTTCAGACGCGATCGAGCAGATAAAGTAGTAGCGCTCAGAATCCGTTCGTCCACTGACGGCAGCGCCTTGCTATCGGAGGGAGGACGAAACTTCAAGCAACGTGTACTACGCGAGAGACCAGAACTTAGCGACAGACGCTCGTGTGCATGAATACTCAGCGCCGGTTGCTATAAAGGCCAAACTCCATATGCGCGAAAATGCACGCGGCAGCGACGGGCGACGCGAAGCAGGCTACCGTCGCGCGAGCTGTAGTTTGCATAACCAAACTTCATTCACGCGAAAACTTCGGCGAGCGATATCCAGTGTTGCTGGCATGAAGGCGTCGATATTGTAGCGAAACTGGTGCGTTGACCACGGCTTGAAAAGTAGAGTAGCATGTTTTACTACGCAAAGTACACAAAATGTTTTTTATAGCCTTGTAATAATGTTTTTCCTGCGTACGTGCATGAATATCAAGCACATGGCGGCAACCGGCAGTGCGTCATTGATGTACTACATTCTGTTCCGGCTTTCTCCTATTGGCTAGATGAGCATGGCACTTCCGGGCGACGGGCGACCGATTCTAGATTTCCAAAACCGAGTGTTCGCGCGATTTTGACTACGCGACACGTCGCGCGAACGGCCCGTTTCGTCGCTCATCGCGTCGCCCGTCGCTTTCGCGTGCATTTTCGCGCGTATGAGGTTTGGCCTTAACAACCGGAGCGATATTTTTTTTTTTTTTTGTCCAAGTTTCATCGCGACGTCTATAGGTATGTGCTGTCGTCACTGGGCTTGTTGCTATTTTATCGGGTCAACCGCGTCTTGCAAGTGAGCCGTGAAACGTTCCCACCTTTATAAGGTGTATTACCTTGCACCGTTTCGCTTGCCATAAGGTTGAATTGGACTCTGACTGGACCTATCGTTCCGCGTATCAACAGCACCGAATCGTTGCGTTAGAGTAGAGTTACTGTATATGCTACTTGCGGTAGCATATACAATAACTCTACGTTGCGCTGGAGTTCAGCGCCACCAAACGCGGGTCGCTAAGCGCCGCTGAGCGACCAGCGTTTGGTAACGTGGCGCAACGAATATGTCCAGCGCGTTTCTCCAGCTTTACATACAAGGAGAGACGCCGCGGAGTGCGTACTTGTGTTGCGACAATGGGGACGCATTCTGGATTTATCATATTTGAGGGACACCTCCATCAGCGGGCGTTGATCGGCAAAGGCAGTGAGGTGGGCCGCATACCACGTCGCGCCAGATTTCGTGAAAGCGATCAGTCAAACACAAGCCCCAGCACGTCAGGTAAACGAAACTTTGTAACGTTGCTTGTACAACAGCCTAATGAGTTGTGTCTGTTCAAACGTTGCGTTAAAATTTCAGCCAGGTTTGTTTGTTTGCCTTGCCTTTTGAAGCCGCGGTTCCGTTATCTTTGCAGCGTCTAATGTTTTGCCGGAGGTCAGGAATATCTGCGGTGCTAAATTCTAAGCTCGCTTTACTGTTTCGCAGTTTTCTTATTCACTACTAATGTGTTGATAATAAGATGTCGTAACGACCAGAGAAATTTACTGAGCGTCTTATGTATGTAACATTTGGTAGCGTCGCCAGGCCTTGCAGGAAAGGAAAGTGGACGTCAGGAGTCATAGCCGCGCGCGGAAAAACAAAATGTAATAAATATATTCCCACACTACCAACAGCACGTGCGATGAACATAAATACGTGATGGTATTGAAAACACTGGATCACTTGATATGATAGGGCAAAAATGGTCGGTCGCATGTGCGCTTGCCATGGCAACGGTGAGTAGCACGGACTTGCGTTGAACGCTATTCGGTACGAGATTGTTCGCACTTCATTAGGCATTATGGTGCATTGTAGATGCTTCCTAAGGCATGGACACATGGGGCCCCGTAAAAGCTGGGTGTTACGCTTAACAGAACTCCAAAGCGGTGGTACTACGGCGTGAGAAGGGGTATACTGCGCGTACATAACACGCGACAACATGATCGCTGGTAGCCGCGTATTGCGCAGCTTTTACTCGCACTGAATATGTAACAGTTGGAGTACAAGAACTTAATACTTCCATATAGGGCAATGAATCGCGTCAGGGAGCGCTGAAGAGCTCAACCTTTACTCGTATGATACGTCACGCTGAACGCACTACTTCGGGGACCATCACCAAAACCAAAGGTACAACGTTCACAAGACGAACAGGAAATGATTGTTCATGTGCGAACTCGCCCAGCTCTCGATTCCTTTTGGAGAAAGTATTCATTCCACTGACAGGATACGGCCTGGACTGCGGAATGGATCATGTTTTCGCCTCGCCGTTTGAATCCGTCACGCAATGAGCGACAACAATTAATCAGTTCATACTGTCTACGTATGTTGTGAGGCTCTACTCTGCATTCATTTTGAGTAAAGTGGCTGGTTATGCAAGCGGGGAAACTGCCTCCCGGCAGTTCTGTTTCTCGAATGTCAAGCGCGAGCTGCTGCTGCGGGAATACATATCGTGATTGGATTCGGTAGCGCATTGAGACCGACCGTAATGGGAATTAGATCTCGCTAGAGTATGCCCGTTGTTTAGCACGAATGACGCACACGTATACCTTGGGGTTGTTTACATATTAAAATGGATTCCGTGCGTACTCATCGAAGGCGGGAAAAGCTTTAAGACGCTGGAAACGTGGCTACGGCGTGGAAGAAAAACCTCGTTGTAAGAAAGGTCGAGCGAAGCGTGACTTTTGTTGCAGTTCCCTTTTTTTTCCATTGTTGTACATATTTACAGCGGTGGCGCGGGGATTCCCTTATATACATTGTTTACTCGTATACCGCTATTGTTGGCTCGTTTCTTTCCCCCCGTAGTTGCCCTGTAGCAACGTCGAAGGCGCCATTCAGTTCAACACGACGCCTTCGTTTGGCTGAGGCAATGCACGCTACTGCTCTTACGTCTTCTCCCTGCCCAAAAATTAAAGGAGTACTGACACGAATTTTTTACATTCTCGTATTGTTGCTGTAAATGAAAGCACTGGCGTGGAGAACCCCAAAAACAGTGTCATAGTGCCCCGCAACGCAATGAATATATTTTTAATACGGCTCCCTTAAGAGCAGACTTTCGGTTTCGATTTCGAGAGGGCGGTTTCCTAGTGACGTATCAACGTAGTCGGACGACGTCTGAGTCACGTAGGGAGAGAAATTCTTCATAGCGTCGCTGCAACTCTGTCGTCTTTGGTCAATTACACTTGAGGCACGCAAACAACGGCAATTTCAGGATCGTCCAGTGACTCTGACAGCGATTTCGGCTATTTTTAAGAGCCCGTGTTCATACGTCATCGTAGTGTCCATTGCAATGGGGCTGGCTTGCTGTGCTGGGCGACGAAAACTTTAAAACCAAATTAAAATATTTTGTGCGTGTTTCCTGGCTTCCGTGTGCGGAGGGCGTTAACAATACATGGCTCGGAAACGAAAAATGTATATTTTGCGCCGCCGCAAAATCGTGTCAGTGCTCCTTTAAATGATCTCGTATAATCGCGCAAGAGCACGTAAAAATTGTGTGCGTTCGTATACACGCGGTTATTGTATTAGTAAGCTGCGTGGTTTGTCAAACCTTTAAAGGAGTACTGACACGATTTTGCGGTGGCACAAAATATACATTTTTCATTTTCCAGCCACGTATTGTTAACGCCCTCCACACAGGGAAGCCAGGAAACACGTGCAAAATATTTTATTTTGGTTTTAAAGTTTTCGTCGCCCAGCACAGCAAGCCAGCCCCAGCGCAATGAACACTATGATGACATATGAACACAGTCTTTTAAAAATCGCCGAAATCGCTGTTAGAGTCGCTGGACGACCTTGAAATTGTCGTTGTCTGCGTGCCTCACGTGTAGTTGACCATAGACGACAGAGTTGCAGCAATGCTGTCGCGAATTGCTGTCCCGACGTGACTCAGGCGTACGTCCGACAGTGTTGACACGTCACTAGGAAACCGCCCCTTTGAAATAGAAACCAAAAGTGGGCTTTTAAGGGAGCCGTATCAAAAATATATTCATTACGTTGTGAGGCACCATGATACTCTTTTTGGGGTTCTCCACGCCAGTGCTTTTATTTACAGCAACAATACGAGAATGTCAGAAATTCGTGTCAGTACTCCTTTAATGGTGGCACGGTTTTTTGACGTGCGGGAAAGGGTGAACAAGTCAGTATAAGGGCCGGCGCCTGTTGAACTTCGCTAATACTGCATTGGGTTTCATGGCATCGTCTGTGTGACGGGCTTGATGTCCCAACGCAACGCATGGGTTACGGGACACAGCACGTGGCAAGTGACTCCCCATCAGTGTTGACCAGGTCAGTTTTTCCAATGTCCATGAATTAAATGATAGGTGCACTAACCCGCCCGCGCAGCCTGGCGTATTCTACGACACCTTGTACCGTTGTAATATATCTCACCATTCCGTGAAATGTGAAACGAACACGGATTCGAGAAAAAGAAAGTAACGCGAAATGAAGCGAGCGAAACTGAAAGAATACTTCCGTGGAAAGTATTCGTGGCAGATTCGTCGTGCAGATGCATCACGAACGAGACATGTATGGCCTAAAGGCAAACTATATTGGTTTGTCTGAAACTGGCTGACTGTAGAAGTACAAATGCTTAATTAAGCGTAATTAAGGACAAGAAGGAAAGGATTACACACAGTATCCGCGAATTCTTCCTTTAGAGCTAATTTATGCCCACGTGCAGATGAGTCCGTTGCTACGAGGGAACGCTTGTGCTCAGGGCACGTCCGAATTTTGCTATCTCGCAAAAGCACAGTCGCGTAGACGTGCAGCGGATAAATTATAATTAGCAGTTCTGACATTTTCCGACACATCCGTACAGTGCGCAGACGTTGTCTCTGCGGCAACTTGTTATTAGGGCGCGAGTAATATGGTAGACGCACATTCGAGTGTTCCCTTTAGCAGTGCGTTCCGCGATAGCAACATTAACATCGCTGCACAATTGACAGCGCTGCCCAGTACCTTTCGAATGCGCATTTTGTTCAGAGACTCTCTGCACCTGATTCTGCCCGACTTACTGCCACGCTAGAACTTTTGATACTTAGCTCGCGCGTACATCTCCTCTCTGGAGTAGTTGCTTGGCTGAAGTTCGTAGAACATCTACGCTGCAACCAAAGTTGGCTGCAACAACTTATGACCGTTGCGCGACAAATGTGAACAAGGGACGACTCCTCAGCGTTCGATACGCTCTTTTCAAACGCGCCTATAAACCGACGACGTTGCCTGTGTTTTAGTACAAGTCGGGAGAAAGCGACGGTCTTCCGCTGGGCGAGCTGCGCGAACATTTCATTTGAAAGCTTAAGCCCGCGGAAGCGCGCACCTTGCCGTTCATAATAGGTGAGTGCACTGCGATTGGATTCCTCGTGTTCAGACTCTTCAGGCGCAGCCGGGGGCGCACCGGACCCCCGCCGGTGACATCTGCGACCCGTAGGCAGGCAGCAGTGCCGCAGGCTGCTGCTGCCAGTGGTCCCGCGCAGCCGCGACGCCGCCGCGCTGGGCCCACGGCGGCGGCTGGTGGGCCCGAGCGGCCGGCAGCGCCAGCAGTCAGGGCTCGTACTCGTGCAGGCGTTTCCTGAGCATGTCGTTCTCCTGCTGCAGCTTGTGCACCTCCTCGCGCAGCGCGATGTTCTCCTTCTCGAGGTACGAGGCCCTCAGAACTATCTGGTTCTCCTTGACGCGGCGGACCTCGCGCGACCGCTTGGCCGCGATGTTGTTCTTCTGGCGGCGCGCCCAGTACTTGTCGTCCTTCAGCTCGTTGGGCACGAACTGCTTGCGCGACTTCTTGACGATGGGTTGCGGTTTGAGCTCGTCCTCGGAGAACGGGTGGTGGCTCGGGTCGAAGTCGTCGTGGCCCGGCAGGTTGGCCAGGGCCAGGTCGGTCTTGGTGAAGCCGCAGTCGATCGGCACCACGGTGGCGGTGGGCGAGCCTGAGCGCCGCCCAGCCGCCATGGGGTCGCACGCGGGCCTCCTGGTGGTCACCTCGTCGCCTCGGAAGTGCTCGGCCAGAGACTGCATGGAGTAGCAGGCGCCTTCCGCTGCGTCGAAGCCAGGAAAGAGAACGGCAGCCGGTCACGACGGCGACGAGGAAAGGCCACTGGCCGGGTCGCATAGAGCCTCAATCGCTGCAGTGCCGAAAGCCTTCCGTAAAAAGAGCGTACACAAGGGCATACTAATATTGTATAAATATGGCAACTGCCTTGCATTTCGTTGGGCCGTCCGCTCCACGTTGCGGTTAGCTAGCTTTAGGGGCACACGCATTTCGCTTTGCACGTCTGTCTCTAAATTCCTGACGACTATACTGCGTCGCGTGACCTTGCAACATCTGCACCACTGCCGCAACGCTTCAACTTTATGTCCATTCCTCTTTGCCATAGGTTTGTCGGTACAAGCAACCTATTCTCCTGCATGCAAGAACGTACGAGTTCTGTAACCGGGTTATCACTGTAAGTCTCTAAAGGACGCGAACCTGGCAGGCGCATATAGTGAAAGTATATGACAGTAGTGCCTTCACCGTTCTTGGCCACTTTCAACTGTTTCACTGCATTTACTCTAGCCATGCGGCAGATATGGCAAGCTAGAGAAAAGCGGCCGTGATTGGCAAGTGGTTGGCTCATTTTGGAAATATGGAAAGCGCAACTTGAATACGGGCAGCGAAGAACACGGCGCACTGGACAAGCGCTGACAATGTGCTGTGTATTCTCCACCGTCTTTATTTAGGGTGCGCTTTGCATTTTCTCAATATGAATAAACTTTCCGAGCAACGAATTTGGCTCGTTTTACATGTGATAACCGCTTTGGCATAATCTTGAATTAGTATTGTCTGGTGGAGGCGCACAAAACAATACAGCGCGAAGTACAAACATTTCGAAAGGGGAGCAGTACAAGAAAATCATAAGCAATAAATATACAGGTGTCCAACATGCGATGGTCCTGCGTGACTCAAACCCGAGTCACAAACTGAGGTCGGTTAAGGGAGGATAGGGAGTGGGGTAGGTGGAAGTAGGAACCAGCGCTTTTAGTTTTGTTATGAGCATGGTATTTGTACTTGCAGTATCGCATGCGTATAAATCTCACCGCAGAAACGCAAGAAATTTAGGTGAGTGAACGTCTCAAAACAGGGGAGCGATGCCTGGCGCGGAAGAGTCGCACACGCCACAAAGAAAACGAATAAGTAGAACATGAGAAGAAGCTGGAGAATGACATTGGGCATGAGCCCGAAAGCTTGAAAAGACTGAAAAGGCGGTGTGGAAAACATTATTAGCGCTCCCGCTTTCGCATTTTCAGCGAAAAGCCTCTTATTACATGCTCAAAAAGTGAGAATGAATTGGAAACCTTTTCTCTTACCCTTTCTATACTGCTGCCGTTATCTCAACCTCCAAAAGTGGACATGTGTTGCTTAGACATTTTACACAAGAGATAAAAAATTCGGACGCAAGAAAAATAGAGAGGCAACGGAGAAATGACGTCAGGCAGTATCTAAGTAGAGCATTGATGTTCTACCAAAGTAAGGTTCTTCAAGAACGTGAAGAAATGGACAACGAGGGCATTAAAACGTCTTACGTCGTTGAACACTCATCAGATTACGAATACGGCTTTGCCGACGCAAAGAGGCACATGCGATTGATGTAATGAAGTAATAATGAATTGGCGAGGTTGTCGGGGAGGTCAAGGATCACAATGACGTTGAAGAGCTAGAAAGCGAGGTAATGCCTAAAGCGGGAGATGGGTGGTGCGTGGGTAGGAGTACACGCAGAACTGCGCAAGAAGTGCACTTGCAGGAGTTGTGGGCCAGCCTCTGTGGCGTGCACCCGGGGGGTTCTCCGTTGGGTGGCGGTCCCGCCAGGGCCGCCTCGTCGGGCTGCTGTTGCTGCTGCAGGCCTCCGGGATCCGGGGCCAGCCTGTGCGGGTCCACCATAGAGCTTGCGGCCTGCCGGAACGGGTTGTGGCGCGGTGAGAGTGCAGCCACACCCTTGCCGGCCACGCCATTTTCGCTGAGAAACTCGTCCAGGTCCATGTACTCGAGCTTGAGCTCGCTAAGCGTGCGGTCCCACAGCATGGTGCCGCCGCCACCAGGGCCGGCCGAAGCCGTGCCGGTGTCGTAAGCCGCGGCCGTCGGGTCCTTGGAGTCGAGCTTCTCCTTCTTGTCGGTGGAGGACGAGTTCCCTGTATGCGAGGCTTCATTATGGAACATTTTGCGGTGGCAAACAGGCTACTTCAATATATGTCACTGTGTAAAGCTTCGAGATTTACGTGGCTCGTGAAATAGAGTCATTCGTACTCTGGGCACAAGAAAATCGCATTTGAAATTACGCAGTTACTAATTACGGTCATCGAATGATGCGCTGCTTAGTCATGCACACTAACACACTTTATTTGACATGTAGTGTAGAGGAGGAAGAACAAACGCTTTTGCTTCACTTGACGGCGGCCAGGTTTCGCGCGTTTACACTAGCAAAAGGATTGTCGCAGCCATTCGGCTTCTCAAAATTTCAAACATCATTTATCCCCTTGGCGTAGCGAATTATGCAGCACAAGGGTGATTGACGTTGCCAATGCAAAAATTACATTGCCGTATTCCTTCCCGGAATTTTGATTTGCACAGGTCAGGCTTGGTTGCTTTCCGACTATGTCGTTTCCTCAATGAGGAGGAAACGATTCGCCACTTTTTTTTTTTTTTCCACCGCTTCAAAATTCAGCGA
Organism: Hyalomma asiaticum; assembly: GCA_013339685.2. Taxonomy (NCBI): domain Eukaryota; kingdom Metazoa; phylum Arthropoda; class Arachnida; order Ixodida; family Ixodidae; genus Hyalomma; species Hyalomma asiaticum. The sequence goes on from JABSTT010001807.1 coordinate 54,991, forward strand.
GACAAAATTCTCGAACCAATTATTTATCACTCAAGCTTGGAGTTTACCGAAATGACTATTCGTTCGTTTGGAGGGGCTACAGTGAGGTACAGCCAAAGGGATGTGTGTCTTGCAGTAATGAAACTTTTAGCAGAAACTAAAGGAATCGCCTCTTAATTTATATCAGGTGTACCTTTAGACTTGGTCAAACCACCTATAGAAAAGTATAATCTTTAAGTCAATTCGGTCTCGGCCAATCCCATGCATTGGATATGTGCCGTTGGATATGGAGAAGAAGTCTGTCACTGTGGTGCGATCAGCGCTGATATTCTGTATTGCTCAACATTACTGCATGATTGCAGAGTCATTGATTTTTTTCTGGCTACCTGGTTCTTGACCAATCCCCCAGAGTAGGTGTGTACCACCCGATTTGGTTTACATCTACATCTACAGAACTGGTGTTCGATTGATGCTACCTCGTTAGCGCAAGCCGTTAGTGCATCATTATAAATCCTCGCTCGACATTGACAACGTTCGGCTGCGAAGTTCCAGGATGGAGTCGGTTATCGCAGCAACCACCACGTTTTATTATGATGCATTAACATCTCCCACAATCGAGGTGGCACCGATTGAACACAAACGCTTATCGCGCCACAATGACAAATGCAAAAGTCTCTTGCTGCTATAGGGGCGTAACAAAATGTTGCATTTTCATATCCTATGCGAACCTGATTCCGTTCAACATGCGCTCGCTGTACACTCACTACGAAGTTTGAAATCGTATATGATGCCAGTTCTGCTTGTTGAAACGGACATTAAAACATTAGTCAAGTACTCGTGGTTTTTATTTTTCTTTGCTATAAACTCGCAGCATCCATGATGTTGGACTTTATGTACTTTTGATGCGGGATAAGACTGACCGATTGACTGACGGATCCTTTTTCAAGAATCGAGTGTTTTGAGATAAATTGGATGCTATCTTACATGGGCGTCTAAATGATAGTTGTGCGCTCGTGTCTTTCGTATGTGCTCCTTGTACACCTGGAGCAACATGGCATTACTACAATCGCACAGACTTACCCTGTTTACACTACGAATTACCTTACACCTCCGGTAATTTCTCGAAGAGACTAGGAGGTATTCTTTGGCCGTGGGCAAATACGGCCTGTGAAATCCACGCAACAAAGACACTTTTGAACTTGCTTAAAATGTCTTAGTTCGTGCTGTGCGGTGATGTACTCAGTGTATGCTCTGTATCTGTAATGCACTGTATGTACCACTTCATTCTTCAGTTTACCTATCCTGAGTAATTGCTAGGTGCGCCGCGGAGCAAACTTCCTGCTCATTAAAGATTTTTCTTTCTGTCTTTGACGCCCGTGTCTCTGAGTAGCTCATACTGACAGGGACTTGGCACATCGTGATTTGGATACAAAGATAAGACATTTTCTAACACATCCCTTAACAATAACGGTGGGACACATGATCTTCCCGTCTGCCTTTTACATTTGTGGTGGGGATTTGTGGTGAAGGGGGTGTGAAGGGAAGGGTGTTAGTCAGTGCTGCTATACGCTTGATGTTTGTTCTCCACACTCCTCGTATTGCCCCATGGTGAGGTATGCGTAGTTAGTCTACACCACCTTGTTCGAAATGAAAGCATTCCAGACAGCGATACAAAATACTGCAGTCCCACTTAGATATGGCTCTTCTATAAGAACAACACGCACAAGTTGACATGTACCCTTTGAAGACGACAACAACGAGTGCGCGCGCGACTGCACTGGCGCTTAGTAGGAGCGCGGGGCTTGCGTCGAACGCTGGCCAGTTGTGACTCAGAAGCCTGAGCTACGCTTGCTAACTCATTCATGTTTCCTTGCGTGAAATAAAGCGTCGGCAGCCACAAGCGGCTGTACGGACGTAGCGCAAGTAATTAACGCAAGGAATAAACCAATAATTAAAGTTGAGCGAACCGGTCGCGGAGAAGGAGACAAGAGATCAGTTGACCGGAAAGAAAGCCCAAAAAGATTTGGATAGCTTGCACAGCCGACCCCATCCCGTCTCTAGAAATCGTCACATGCGCGTCTTAAAACCTTAAGCCTTAAAACGCCTTAAAAACGAAGCAAAAACCCACTTCAACGTTTATGTTACGTATACGGCGTTCGAGAAAAACAAATGCAATTACTTGCGCGTACGTCAGAGCGTAATTTAAGTAATCTTATTAAAGTGCGTTATATATTGGAAATTGCGCTGCCTTTGGCATGCCGTGTCATCCACAATACATGAAAACATTCGACTGTTGACTTACCGCGTGAACGACTGGCAAATGAATTCCAGCAACAGAAACTTTCAAGGCGTGCAGCCGCAGACTGAATGGTTTTAATGTCAACCGTCATATAAGGACAGATCAGATGCCGCGGTATGCAACCAAGGGGCAGATTCAAACTCTCCGCTTACTCGCGGATATTTTCAAATCAGCGACTGTAACAGAACCTCCGTTTCTAATCTGTCGAAAAGAGCGAGGACTCTCTGTATCCGAGATTTACACAAGAGCAGACGCCAATTCGCCGCGAAACGCGCAACTGCAAGAAAGACCGACCTGCAGAAGAAAAGAAATCTACGCGTCGTCGGGTGACACCTGCTTGCACGGGGAAGCGACAGTATTCGTTTTACTTTATGCAGAAACTGTTGAAAGTTGACACTTGTAACTGCAGCAATTTAGCTTACTTTTTTCCTCGACGTGGTTGGGATCTGTGGTTATAGAAGCACGCATCCATATGTCAGGCGTCATACCTCTATCCTCTTCACCTTCTTCTTTTTAATTTCAGCTCCAGCTTTATCTTATTCAAAGACAAGTAAAATGCAGCTCGTGACATTGGACTTTCGAGCGTAGGAGCTGAAGTATTGGTAAACAGCTCGTAGGGAAAGAGAGAGCGTAAAACAGATTGGAGGAACACAGGAATGTAAAAAAAAATAAAATAAAAGCAAGCAGCGCGACATAGGGGCGTTGTAAAGACACATACAGTACTTTCTTTCTTTCTTTCTTTCTTTCTTTCTTTCTTTCTTTCTTTCTTTCTTTCTTTCTTTCTTTCTTTCTTTCTTTCTTTCTTTCTTTCTTTCTTTCTTTCTTTCTTTCTTTCTTCTACTCTACACACTTCCACACCACTTCTTTTCTTTTTCTTATCCGCCCCTTCTGAAATGCACAAGAGTGGCTAAATGGGCTTGTTGGTTGTCCATGACTAAAAGGTTTTGGTAGCGCAGCAAGACATTGACAAGAGGAAGACGATACAAGTGCTTGTCCTTGTCTCGTCTCTTCGTCTTGTCTATGTCTTTCCGCGCTACTAAAACCTTTACGTCTTGCCCCTTTGTGTCGGAGGAAAACATCATAGAATGTTGGTCTACGTATCCTTGCACGCACAAGGCCACAGATGCACAGTTGCACTGTTTACGTGAGATCGACTGGACTTTAAGAAGGCTTGTGAACTATTGGTCCACCCCCCTCCCCCAACTCTGGCATAGCTTAGCGGATAGGCTGCTCGCTCGACTCGAGGTCGCGAGATCGAATCCCGGCCATGGCAGTCGCACTTCTTGGGAGGGAAATGCAATAAAACTACCCGTATACTTAGATTTAGCTGCATGTTATAGAAACCCAGCTGGTTAAGATTACTCTGGAGCCCTCTCAACGCGGGGCGCGCCTTGAGTCATATCGTGGTTTTTTGGCATGCAAGGTTCCGTCAATTATTACAAACGATTAGTGTGTGCTCGCAATGTCCGCATTAGCTTCCTTGCAGTAAGGATTCTTACTTTTGCTTGTTTGTTATCTATTTCATGTGTTCTTCGCGCAAAAAGATGTGTGAATTTGAGAGCACATGAAAAAGAAAATTCGCCCTAATATGTTGCTCAAGAAACGCCGGAAAGCTGCAAATTAAAAATAAAAATATGAAGCATCGAGTTCACGCTTCTGTACCTGAATACGGAAAAGAAAGCGTACTTGCTAGGGTAGTCTAAAGCGAATGAGCGTATTACATGACAGTTCTCACGAAGTTGTCGTCTCGCTTATACCGCACTCGCTAAAGTCAGATTCACAAATTATTCATCTATTCAAAAGCAACGACCGCATTTTTATTTTGGTGGCCTTATACCTCGCGATATTAATTAAAGGTCGCGAAGTTATTTTTTTCTTTTTATCGTGGTCACGATATTCCTCGTTGAAGATAACAAACCTGTGAGCACGGACACAAAAGATGAAAACCGGACAATACAAATGCCGACTGTAGTTGTCTTGTTCTCTTTCCTTGTATCCGTGTTCACTAGCCTTGCTCTAATACGCAATGAACCAAGTAGGCCAACTTTCTGTTGTCCTAAAGTGCTGTCCTATATTTCTATTTTTTATTCATTATGTACTAGTTTTGTAAAGCTAATTAGGGTAAAATGTCCACTCGAATTGGTCCTAATTTCAAATGGGTTTCGCTCTCGAAAAGGGTTCTAAAAAAATGACATCTTCTTTTTTCTTTCATTTTATTTTTGGCGTAGAGGGCGGTGGGGTGGGGTGGGGGGGATAATATGTCATTCAACGCCATTCAAGTTGGTTCGGCTACGGCAAAACAGTATCCGTTCTGCGTTTCAAATAAATTTTAGACGATGGGCACAGAGAGATGCTCTATTGTTGACATTTTCATGATGATACACTATTGTTATGTTGAGATTGGATTAAATTCCTGAATAATGGCATGCTAGAAAGAACACCTTGCCTTTTTCTAAGAAAACAAGTCAAGCGGTATATATAAGGCGGATCACATGAAAGATTTGAAAAAATAAATAAATAAAGCACCTTGAGACGTTATTCGCCATACACGTAGCAATTACGATGAGAGAAGTAGATAGTATGTATTATTGTTCTCAATATTAGGCACTCAGTGCATCGGAACTGAACAGTATTCTTTTATCTTGCTTGTTTATTTGGTGCACTGTCGATGAAATCCTTTCTTATGTCGTATTCGCCCATGCTCTCCTGGCTTTCCTGGAATATGCTTTTTGTTAATAAAGCACAGTTGTTAGTTCAGCCGCCTTTGTGTCACTTCTCTCCTCTGTCAGGACAATCTTTCTGGCGATATCTTGTGTTTTCTGCGCATAGCCGCTGCAGGCATGGATGCGGGAAAGTGATTCGCACAGCATGAACTAAGCCCATGGCATTGGTAAACTGAAAATGACGCGTTTTGTTCTGGCTTAGCGTGTGCTTTCTACAAAGGACGATAGAGACATAAAGAGATGCTGCAGCAGAACGAGATTAGACAAAGAACATAACTTTAATCGCTATTGCATGGACAATCTTTAACAAGGGTGTATGGAATGCAAAGTGTTTCGCAGTACTCTGAGGTATTCAAACGTCCTCATGCGTTGATCGTCTTACACGACAACACGATATTATGCTAATTGCGCCAGCGAGGCATGAGTCCGTTAATTAGCACGGAACTTCGCACAACTTATTGCGAATGTTGTTGTTATGTGGGGTTTAACGTCCCAAAACCAGCTCTGATTATGAGAGACGCCGTAGTGGAGGTCTCCGGAAATTTAGACCACCTGGGGTTCTTTAACGTGCACTGACATCGCACAGCACACGGGCCTCAACATTTCGCCTCCATTGAAATGCAACCGCCGCAGCCGGGATTCGATCCCGCGACCCTCGGATCAGCAGCCGAGTACCATAGTCACTAGAACACCGCGGCGGCGCTTATCGCGAATGCTTCCTCGATACTTGAATCACTTCTTTTCACTACCGAGAAAAACGGCATTTTCTAGCCCCTTCCCACACTAAAATCATAAAGTTCTATATCGAGATTACGCGGATGTGATTGCCGGGAAAAATATGGTAGGAGGATTCGCTCTGAGTGCTCGAACGGTACTTTAGTACATTCGTGCGTGTTCTGACATAATGTGTCGCTGTAGTCTCTGAGGAGTACATTCAGGTGGGCTTCCAGCGAGCCCTGAAGGACAAACTCCTCCAGAGTGCCCTGTGACATCCCGTAGACTTAACGGCGCGCGTTAATGGAGTATATGCAAGGAAACCTACAACGATCGGAAGTGGCTCCTGGTGGCGGTTGCGGCTGCACCCTGGCCGCCATGTCGTGTCCATCCAGGTACCCTCTGATCCCGATGCCGTACGCTGTCGGAGCCATGGGGCCCGGCCTACCCAGCAAGGTCTCGTCCATGCGGTTCAATAATCAGCAGGCCGGCCGCCCCTGTTGCGTCTGCCCTGCGCAGATCGCGCGCCGTACACGAAACGTATTACTCCTAACCGGCTGAAGCTACATAAGCTTTTTTTTAATAGGCTGCCTTTTAACCACATCATTCTAAACCATTTATTTGGGGGCGACTCGATCGATTATTTTTGCGCAAACCTGCTTCTTCGGTCCATATTGGCTTGGAATAGCTGTTTCTTGGGGTATAAGTTCTGCCGTGTTGTGTTTTGTGCAGGTTCCCTATCCGCGTTGCTTGAAACGGGTACCTTTATTGACTTCCCATTTTTTCGATAGCGGCCTCTCTCCGGTACTATTCGGTATTTCTCGCTCTACGTTCTAGTCTTCGTTCTCGTTATACACCTGCAGTGTGCGAGATCATACATTCTCACCACCAGGCCGTTGAAAACAGGCACACGATGAAATGTCACTTGCCGAAGGGTGACTGGGACATCATTGACAAAGAAAGAGCATAAGCAGCAGCGCGTTCCACCTGCGAGCAAGGCCAGCGTGTGCCTCTGCCCGGTGCTGTCGACGGTCTCATGCATGTAGTGCATCAACTTCGCCTACTTGCTTGCCAGCAGGATTTAGAACATTGATAGCTAGAGGAACGTGTCATCCTGCCATTGCACGATCCTTCATCGCGCATTCCACAACCACTCGCTCTATCTCAAACTCAAAGCTAGTCTGATATGCCGTTTGTGATAGGCGTTTGTTTTTACTAACACCGAAAATGGACACCTCATGGCATGATGAACAGTGTCCCCCCTAGCTGGACTGCGCTGAGACAGGGCAGAAGGACACGATATGCGGCAAGACTGCCTTTCTCTTACGCTAAATGCAAACATAGCGTGTTGCTCTAAGCCGACTGGACGCAGCTCCTTACAGAAAAATAAATACTGCCGTAGGAGGCGCTGCGGTGTCATACGAGCATGCTGATGATATTGTCTTATTCGCGGACAGTCGAGATGATATACAACGGCTGGTGAATATATGCGGGAAGGAAGGCGAGGATCTAGGACTAGGATTTAGTATAACAAAATGCGGATTGATGGTATTCAATGATCCCAACGACCAGGCGGTATCCATACAGGGCCAAGAAATACCGAGAGTAAGCGAATACAAGTACCTTGGCGTATGGGTCAATGAGGGTGAAAGATACATGAAGGTACACGAAAAAGCCTTGGCAGCAAAGGGAAAGAGGAACGCAGGAATAATGAAGCACAGAGCGTTATGGGGACACAATAGGTACGAGGTGCTTAGGGGTCTGTGGAAAGGGGTAATGGTACCGGGGCTTACATTTGGGAACTCAGTGGTGTGCATGAGGCCAGAGATACAATCGGGAATGGATGTGAATCAAAGAGCTGTGGGACGCCTCGCGTTGGGTGCTCACGGGAAAACGACAAACGAGGCTGTAAAGGGCGATATGGGATGGGCGAGTTTTGAGGCAAGGGAAGCGCAGAGCAAAATAAGGTTTGAAGAGAGGCTAAGGAATATGAAAGAGAGTAGGTGGGCAGTGAAGGTGTTCCGCTATTTATATAGAAAGAGCGTTGACACGCAGTGGAGAAAGAGAACTAGGAAGCTCACCAGTAAATATACGGCTCTAAGAGAACTGACAACAAAGAGAGTAAAGGGAAAAGTCAGAGAGGCGGAGAAGATTTACTGGAGGACAGCGATGGAAAAAAAACCGACTCTGAATAACTACCGAGAGGGCAAAAACGAAATAAAGAGGGAGGCATTTTATGATAATTCAAGAGGAAGCGCTTTATTGTTTGAAGCGAGATCGGGCTGCCTTAGAACGCGTATTTATAAAGCGAAATTCAGTAAAGAAGAAGAAAAATGCACATGCTGTGAGGAAGATAGGGAAACGACGGAGCATGTTCTGATTGAATGCGGAAATATCCACCCAGGTGTACGTTTGGGCACCACCCTACATGAAGCCTTGGGTTTTAGGGCGAACAACGGGAAGCTGAACATAGCCGCGATTGAAATAAGTAAGAGACGGTTAGAATACTGGTGGCAGAAAACTAGAAAGAACGGACAAAAATAATTATAGGGAAATATGGACTTTCTGCCATAAGGGGCAGGGAACTGGGCTATGAATTTCCGTTTTTGCTATGGTATGATCGATTTGATTGAAGTAAATTTAAAAGGCATGAGGAAAATTTAAAGAGAGGAAAAAAAAAGTTCTACGAGCCTGGTGGCGCACAAGTCACCGCCCCGTTACGAAGGGGAAGCTCATAGCATCCATCCTTCCATCCATCCAGCAGTAGTACGTCATTTGAAGACTGCATTGTTCACCGCGCTACCTTTGGCAGCACAGTGAACGATGTTTCGTGCGCATGTGGACTATCCCTTCCTTTTTTTCCCTCTCCTACCCGCGTTCCCGTCCAGTGGTGTAGAATAGCAAATAAAATGTAACCTGGTTAACCTTAATTCTTTTCTTTCAGTCACTATTCGTCGTGTCTCTTCTTTCTCTTGGTAAGCAGATTAATAGCTATGCGTCCGCAGCAAGACCGTCCTCTCGTTAGCCTACATCGACCGGAGGTGCAACTCACAATACCAGGAATCGCGAAGTACTCCAGGATCCAATCAGTCGCCTTCAAAGAGACAACATTACTTTATCTACATAAAGTGACGAACATAACCCTGAAAACGATGAAAGGCAGGGAATGCCGCTACAGCCAACGTTTCCACAAATGGACTTGTATTCGTCAGGGTAATACCACTTAGTTGGAATTCCCTTGACGTCAGGACAACTCCGTTAGCCCTCGGGATGTTTTTTTTTTTTTGTCGTTCTCAATGATACGTTGGTCACTTCAAGCCTCAATATTCTCCATAACTTCTATTCTTGTATGGATTTGAGTCTACGTGTCTACTCCGCTAGTTCATTTGTGACTACAAGTTCAGTTGCCGCGGCATTAATTCCAGCAAAATCTATCACAGCTAGTATTGTTTTGTGCAACGTCAACCACAGCTTCGGAAATCTTAGCCCTCCGCGCCGCTCTTTAATTTATTACGGAAGAAACGCGTAATCCGTTGTCTGCACTCTGTGACCCCAAAGTAGCCTTCAATGTTTTTCTCTCTGCCCTACGTTGCGGCTCACATGAGAAGCTCATTGCAGAGATCTGCAAGTCCACCGTCAAGCAATAGAGAATGTACACACAATGGCATTTCAGTGGCTATCTAGTCACTGCGGCATTCAGGAAAAAGATCAAGCGGACGCAGCTGCCCTATGTGCCGAAAAATGTGTCAGCTGTGTCGCCATACACATCTCAAGATCTTACGCAACTTCGAGGGCCAGCAGGCCGTTTGGCGCTGGACCTGTGGAATTCGCCTATATTTAAGCTACAGTTTCATTTAAGCGCAGACTGCTCCATACACTTTGGACCTTCACCTACAAATACGCATTCCATTAGCTTTCGCGACGTCACTTTAACCTTTTAACCCTCCTTGCCCGTGTGTGGCTTAAAGTAGCCTTCTCCAATGTATATTCATTTACCATCCAAATGCCTGATAGGGCGTTGTGTGGACTGTGTGGATGCATCGGAGATGCACTGTGTCGTGACCATATTTTTTGGATACGTTTGTCAATGACGTATTCATAAAACCATTGACGTTTCGTCATAGACCCTTCTCTCTTCTTTCTTTCTTTACCTTTTTTCCTTTCCCAAGTACAGCGTAGCCCATCGTACGCAGACCTGAGTCTGGAAAGCTCCCTTTCTTCTCTTCTCTCTCACAGTTGTCTATATTATGGGATCATGGCACTTCGTATCGCAGTCTTGACAAGCAACGAGAACGCTGCAGCTGTTTTAGAGCGCCACTGGACCACTCGGCCATCTTTGAGTTGGACACTGACCATCGGACACCAGTGTACAACGTCGGTGGCACCGCAGTCATCTTGCTCTCTTCGCTTCCCCCTCCCGTTCTACTTCTTCCTTTCCCCAGCGCAAGATTGCAAACCATGCTCAGCCCAGGTTAACTTTCCTGTCTTTCCTTTATCCTTTCTCTTTCTTCCTGCTCTCTCTTGGCTGCACTGTCCGTAAGGTTAAATGTTACTTTAGTCTCAGTCGTTGCGCAGGTTGTCTTTTCAAGCCACACACATAGCTTTCTTGAATGATTGCAAAACACAGCCTTTTCGTCACCTCAACCACCTCTCCCACTTCCGTCAACCCGGCGCGATCGCTTATACTATTCGGAGAATTTTAATGTTGAAGTGGCTGAATGAGAGCAGAGCGTCATCTTGGGCTGTTGTGTTGATAACTTCGGCCTCATCTTTTCAGAACATTACGCTTTCACGTTGTTTTCCGTTTTCTTGTACAGCTCTTGCCGAACGATCTGCGCAAGCAACCTTCCGGTCTTCCACTGTGCCTGAGCTGTCTTTGCGAGTTCCTTTTCTGATTTTTCGTCTTCCCATGTGCAAAGTTATGAAATTGCTTTTCCATCGTTTTCTTGATTCTTGTGTCCTTATTGAGTTATTGTACCATGTCGCATGTTATGTAAAGACGCTTCTTCCTATCTCTTTTGCAGCTATTTTACTACGTTAACGTTTTAAGTATATAATTCCGAAGCATTTGACTTGTTCGGAGGAGAAACCTGTTGGTGTATAATAAGCACCCGTACAGTTCTTGATATGAGGCTGCAGTAGGCAAAGTACGTACTCGTTTCTGACAGCAGCAAAATTGTTGTCATTGCGTTACCCAAAAGACGTCATTCCATATTGTAATGGAACAGCAAGCTGCAGCTGGCCGTTAGAAGAAGCAGGAACGCCTAAGCATTTGATTACGCTCATTCTGAATCTTCATTTCTCATTCGCATTATCTGCATTAGCTATCTTTGCTGTGTGCGCATCATCGGCGTCGGCAGGATATTGTCTTGAGGGGGACAAACCCTTTGCATCGCCGCAAAAAGAAGAAGGGGGAGGGGGCTGTAGTGCTGGCGGGCCTCTGAGGGGTTGGGCTTGAATGAGGCAAGTCCTCCCTTTGCACCCTCCTGCCGACGCCCATGTTGTACACTGAGCTTTACTAAAGCCGCCAGATTTGCGTATACAATACGGTCTAGGATCTCTAATGTAGTTAAGATCACGGCAAGGACCCTAAGAAACTTGGGCATTGACCGAACTGGAGTTCCTTTCAGAGTATGTGGTCGCACCGTCGTGAGCTTAGATATAATGATTGGACGTGCAAAATATAGCTAATTTATTCATTTAGGGCTCTTGCCTGGCAGTCTAATGCGATTTGTTAGACCCCACACATGAATAAGACGTTTAAGTACTGCTAATTTAAGTTCTCACCTGCGCCTCTCTTATCGGCGATTCTAAGTCGTTAGAGAGCATGAACTCGATGTTTGCGACCAATATAAGATGGTTGTTTTAATGACCAGTCTTGCAATTTAAAGGTTCTTAGAATTTTAGGTCATTGCGTTGTGGCTATGCTATTTCTGACGAGTACAGTTGATAGCTAGCGTCTAATGAGAGCTAGAGTCTAGTGACAGCTAGTAATGACATCCAGTGTCCGCATCTCGAACAGGAGCACTAAAAGCAGTGATAAAGTGACATAGCGTTCTTAGAGATATTTTTACAGGGGGATTTTATACCATAAGTAGTTACTGAAAATCTTCGAAGTCTTACAAAAACGCGCTAGGCCTCTTTTTGTGCATATTATGACGATTCACCCGCGCAAGGTATGGCCGCGTCAGAGTATCGGTCACAGTAAGTCTCTTAATTGCGTTGGACACATGGCTGCAACTGCTCTTCTTTTCGCTTAAACGAATCGACATTGCAAATAGTATGAGTGCATGGCTGTGTAGTTAAACGCCAGAATTTGCAACGAAATTTACCACTTGGGAAATTCACAATACGGGATGCATCTCGCTGCTGCATTTGTATTCGCATTTTCCTAAAGTGTCATGTTAGTACTGCGATTTGGTTCAGCCACCTTAGTCAGAAATCGATACAGTAACATTTCTGTCTCAAACCTACTCGACTACTTTTTTCCCTGTTTCGTTTGTTGCTGTGATGGTTGACCTCGCACTTAGAGTGGTTTCTGGAGTCTTAAGAACCTTACGTTAAAATACTTCTTACTAATGAAATCTTGAGGTCGCACCAGCATGTGCTGTTTTTGACTTTGCGGAGTGGCAAAGCGGATTTGCATGTGTGGCTGGAAATATCCTGTGGAACTATAATATGGACACGTAAATTCAGAGTGCACTCCCCTACTCACCCAGGCGGCTGGCTGCGTTAAAATAGTCGATGCACCTGTACTTATGGTTGAGGTAGCCACCAGTGACGTTCCTGATGACCTTTAGAGCCGCTATCAAGTTCAACCCCTGCGTAATAACGCCAATAAAAAAGAGAAGAATGAAGTAAGCAACACTTTCATGTCAAGGAACGCTTTCGTGACCTCATTACTTCTAAAGGAAGGCAGCACATGGATTCAGTTTAACTCATGCACTATATACTTAAGTGAGACAGCTCATGCGGCGCTAGGGAAACAAGCAAATAAACAAAGAAGACTTTAAAAGAGTCACTGCGATATGAAGACCGGAATGGTATATCGCTGATTAAGCAAAATGAACCCTGGGCGACTCGTTCTGGTTCGAACGACAGCTACCGCAACCTTTAGGAAAAAACAATTATATGACAAATTTTGGGGGGGCGATGACAAAGCACTCTACCCACTGTCTAAATACTATTCTGCAGTGCGCTTTGGAAGGTTGCTGACATAAAGAAAGTGAAATTGAGCACTTCGGACTGGGCTTGAGATCTTCGATGCACATCCTATCGCTCTCCTGACACCTAGGGAATGCGTGGTAAGTTATGACAACACAGGATCTGGTTGGAATACTAGTGAATCTTCACTCATTGCACGAGAACAGTCTAGAACGACACTATGATACATCTATAGGTTTGGTCCGACAGTGCGTATGTGGTCAGTCGAACACGTAAACTGTAGCTTCCGTCAGTAGCCTTCCGAAAGGATGCCGAGGAGACGGCAACAATATTTCGCTCTCAACCATTTAAACTGCCGTTTTGCTTTTCTTTTATCTTTATCATACTCTCCAGCAGGCATCGCGACCAACGAAAGTTGCGCCTAGTCACCTGTACGAGTTCATTCGGTTTCAGCGGTTTTGACATCGAGAGTATAGTGACATCTGCCCATCTAGGGACAAATCGGCGGCACACAGGCTATTCAGGGACCGCGCATCCGTTAATGCAGCGCGACACGTCCAAAGGTATAGTTACAGTTTTTTTGACGAACTCTCGGAGGCGATTCGCTTGTCTCCCGCGGCCCACGCGTCGTAGATGTCGCTCAACCGGCGGCACCCGCGAGCGAGCGAACCTGTTGCATCGCGGGCGGAACAACTTCGTCCTTCAGCTCGGAGTTGCAAGGAGCCGGACGGGCCCGGTCGCAGAGAAGGGTAAGGGAAGCTGGGGAAAGAAAAGGGAGAGAACGCGGCGCGGAGGAGAGAGGGCACGCCGGGACGCACGTGCTCCGACGTGGGCGGTCGCTGGAGGAAGGCCGGAGCCCCAGGCCCGGCCCCTGGCTTTGGCTACGTACGCCTGCGCTCCTCCTCACCTGGCGTGCTTGCGCGCGGGGTTTAGGGATGGCGTCGAGAGCGTCTGAGCAGGAAGAGAGACGATGTTGGGGGCAGAATGCGGGAAAAAAGGAGAGAGAGAGGAAACGGTGGCGCGTGCGTCGGCTCCCGCTCGGAGACAGTGACCGGTTCGTTGTTATGCGCCTATATACCGGAGACGACCAATTTTATTGCGGTCGCTGTGGTGCAGCTGCTGCGCCTATACCCGTGTATCTTGCAAACCCCTGCGAGTTTGGAATGCCGGACTGGCCTCTTCTTGTCTCGACGTTTTTTTCTGCAAGAGAAAGCGGAAAACAGAGACAGGAAAAAGAAAAGATAACGTAATGTATAACGGACAAATAATAAAAGATATATGCCGAGAGATAGAGATGAGGCGACCTGCGCGAGTGTGGTGAACACTGCCGAGCATCGGCTGGATAAAAAGAACCGCGAGCACGCGTATGTCTGCATTGTGAAAATACCTCGGTGTGGTCACATCACTTCGCTCCCACGCCTGTGCTGGCGGTTTGCCTAGTGGTATTGCAAAATTCAAGTTCTTAGCTATCACTAAATGGTTAGCCACTGTTACAAACACTGAAAAGCGATGAGAAAGGCGCGAGTCCTTAAAGAGCATAACTTTGGTACGGGTAGCTCCCGAATGCAGTTATCGCTTTTTGCTCTTTAAAGCGACTTTCACTGCAATATACCTATGTATGCGGCAAAGCTAATTTGTAACACCAAGTAAAGCTAAAGTTGTCTCTCGTGACGTGGAAGTGGTTGCTAAGATCGGCGAGGGGTGTGTTGCTGTGGTCACCATTACTACATCGCTAATATAATCTTAGCTGTAGCAAGCAGAAGAACCGAAGGCCCCCCCCCCCCCCTCTTTTTTTTTTTTTTGGAATACCCTTGTCGTTTAAAACAGACTTCGCTACAGTACGCACAAGTGACGAAACCACCTATGTACAAAGACAAGTTATCAAGCGAGCCTTTTATCTTTGCAGACATTAGTGAGTGATACCCTGTTACCTAGAGTTTACTGAGTGGTGTTGGGGTGGAAACGAGAGCGTGGGGCTTAACACACGTTCCACGTTCACATTTTGTCTTGAGACTGCAATAAAAGCGACCAGAGAGCACTTGCGCGTTTGCATGTTCATTTTCTGTGACAACTTCCAGGACAGAAGCAACATACTGTGGGATTTTTCTTTTCTGAGGGGGGAGGGGGGGCAGCTTTTTTTTTTTTTTTTTTGGGCGAGACTTGAAATCTTACTGAGCAATCTACAGGAAAATACCGGTGAGGCACATAAGCAAGAATTGTATTTTTATGACGTCGGCACCTGGGGACGTCATGCACTTTGCGGGGAACCTCAAGCAAAGCGGAGGTTGCGGTTTTCTGTAAAATACCACGAATTCTGAAAAAAAGAGAAATCCATAAGAAAGGGGGGAATGGCTCAAGTTAACAGTTGTATAGGATACACTGCACCGGATCATATATTTGACGTGGGAAAGAGCCGATTAACTTTCATTATGGTTAATTAAAATTACCATGAGAGTTATCATTATCAACTCGCATGTCCCCACATAAGTGTTGTCAACAGGCTGGTATAAGCCACGTGTAGAAACAAAAAAAAATCCACGCATATCCACGGAGTGAATGATGATGAGTGGGCGAAGCTCCGGAGGTTCATCGGTAAAAACCGTGAATCTTCCGTGAATCTTGCCCAGTACATCATCAAAGACGTGACAAACACTGTGTGTATATATATAAGAAATTTTTTATTCGTGAGCCGTGATTTTCCGTTTTCGTACTGGAGCCGTGTTTTCTTCGTTGGTCCCACTCATGCCCCACATTTCCCACTCATGCATGTCACACACGCGATGTCATTTATGCTCCTGGTCTTTATGAGATTCCTGCGCTCCCACGTCGTAGATCGTGCCGAGTTCCGGATTAATTTAGTTAACGCGCACGCTACGAATCCTTATGGTTCAACTACGCACAAGTGAAATCTCCCACCGGCACTTCATTGCAAGTCAAGATCCAATGCCTATATATATATATATATATATATATATATATATATATATATATATATATATATATATATATATATATATATATATATATATATATATATATGGGTGGCCGGTGAACGGTTCTCCAGCGCGAGCAGTCGGTATTTTTCAATCAAGAAACTCGCTAGAAGACGCTGCCTGCGTCAACGTTGTCTCTCGCAGGTGAGGGCGCGTTCTCCTTCTTTGCGAGCTGGTAGAGCGTTAATCGAAGAAAGAGCGTTTCCATAGACAACGCGCGCCTTTCGCTCTCTCTCTCACAAGACAGCAGATGGAAGAGTGAGAGAGCTCGCGCGCCGGGAGGCATGCGCCGAGGGCGAGCGCGAGCCTCCCGGCGTGCCGCACCGCAGCGCCATCGCGTGATCATTCTGAGACCTAGAGGTGGCTACGACAACGGCGAGGGACTAGCCTATGCCCTAAGGAGCTTGGCCCCCCCCCTACACCCCCCCCCCAAAAAAAGAAAAGAAAACAGTCGTTACTTGTGGCCTGGATTGAGGTATGCGGGTCTTAGCCACACGTGATTGAATCCGCCTGTGTCAACGAGAAGTTCACTATACTCTATGGGCTAGTGCCATTAAAGGCACCTTATGGAACATTAATATTGCCTAAAATTCTTATTTATTTTTTCTTGCAAGCCCATGCCTCTGAACAACACTGCTGTCTCTACGCAATTCTTCCAGCTTGTATCATGCAAAACCGGACATAAAGTAAAAACAATGAACCAGACGAATCATCACTCAAGGACTCAAAACATCGTTACGCATAAAGAAGGAAAATATCGCGTTTCGCATATTCCGTAAACAATTTTTGCGGCAGGTCATATAAGACAGGCTCAAATTTAAGCGGATGGAAATGTTATACTAAAAGAATGATATTTTGATGCGACGTCATTTGGCGGATTTCTAGACATTACTTTCGAGCACTTTACCTTTATGAGCCCATCATGGTTGCTTAAAGGCTAAGATACTGTGGTTATAACCCGAGGACACGGCTTCCATTCCAGATCTCGGCGGCCGGATACTGTTGCAGGCCAAATGCAAGAAAACGCTCGCATGCTTACACAAAGGGGCGCGTTATGGAGCTCCAAAATTAATCCGAAGGTGCCCGCTACGGCCTGCCTCCTTACTCATATCGGAATTATGACACTTAAAACTTCCAAATTTGCTTTCATGCTTTTATGAGACAGATCGGCAAAGATCGCTTCTGGTCAAGAAAAAAAATATCCAAAACCCAGTTGCTTGTCATAAGGACGCTGATACCGCTTCCGAGTGCTTAAATTCAAAAAAAAAATTCCCTAGGAGTCCTTAGCTACCGGTAAAGAGACGTAAAGGTGAAAGCCAAGATTATTGGCAGTCGAACGCGGGACCTATGGGTTGGAACTCAGAACCTTTGGCAGTCGAACGTGACGCGAATGTGCTTTGGTACAACTTTAAAGGTTGACAAAGACGTATGGGCCATACCCACGTAAGTGATGTGGGCAGGAGCCACACGTAATTTTCTTACTTATCGTTAATCGCGATATAACTGAGGAGAATTTCACGTTATCGATGTCGTGATCTATGGCTCGTGTTAGTCGCACATTCGTGCCCTTCCCTGCCTAATTTGACAGATATACGAAGCTAACGACACGGGTGCTCTCTCAATTCTTTTGTGCGATATTTTTTTTTCAAGGTCACCTTAGTACGACCAGAGTCCTTTGGTACGACCCATATAAGGAGGCTTTTGCCCTAAACTTGTTCCAGCGTGTACTTCACTGGCACGGGTCCATCGAGTCTGTTTATATGCATGACTTGAACTTATCGAGCGTCGTCCCTGAGAACAGGCGCGATCCGACCAATCAGAATATTATAGTCTGTTTCAGGAGTTCCGTGCAGCAGAGCCAGGGCCACGAGGCCATCGAGCGCCGAATTCTTCCGAGGCAAGACGGAATGTCATTGTTCGCACACGCACCTGCGAGCCACTCCTGACAATAGGGGCCTCACTCCGTCCTCCTCCTCCCTTTTCCAAGACTTCTCCTGCCACTGCACGGTTCGCGACTGGCAGATGCCATGGTGCGGAGGGATACGTTTAACACGTGTTTGCCCTCCTGAATGGCAGAAGGGGCCTGTAGCTTTCACAGTGCTGCACGGAACTCGTGAAAGAGACTACAAGTATTGAGTACTAAGGTAGAGCGACACGGCAGTATGGTGCGGTTCATCGTGCGCCCTTCGCGACAACCGACGCAACTGCATGCGCTCCCGGGCGACGGCAGCGCGGCTGCCTGGACGTTCGACATTCCACGTGAGCGCGGGCGCGCTCTCATGCCGGACAATGTGCTCTCGGCCGGGCTGTTAACCCTCCCATAGTCTTAGACGTGCGAGGGCCGAACAGTGAGGGAATCTCAAGGGGAAGAAGGGATGGATGAAGAAACGCGAGAACGGGACGAACGGGAGAGCAACACGATCCCGAGGCGGGCTACGTGCCACGTACTTGTGCACTGGGGCTCGCATTGGTTCCCGCGCCGTGTCCGCGGCGTCTTGGCACTTCGACGCGTAGGTGGAGCTCAGGCTCCGCCCAGCGCCGTGGCGGCCGTGCTCTCACTTCTATAGAAAAAAATAAAAATAAAAGCCTTTCGGTGCTGCTCACTGCGCTTTTGCCCCCTTCGTATGGAACGAACGGCGTATCAAGGAGGGAAAAAAAGGGGGAGGGGAGGACAAAGGAGGTGAAGATGAGAAAAAATGAGTAAAAGGAATGAGAGCAGCAGGAAGAAAAGGGAGAGGGTAGTGCCTAAGAAAATCAGTGCGCGACCTTCAAAAGCTCGGCAAGCGAGCCGGGTGACCCGGGTCAACCGAGACGTACACCTGTGTGCCGAGAATGCGTTACGAGGGCCTCTTATAAAAAGCGGGCTCGCAGCGCGTCGTGCACGGAGCCGCTGGATTGCAAGGAATCTGGGCCAGAGGGAAGCCGTGAGGAAAAAAAAAATTTTGCGTCCGTGCTAGGGGAAGCAAGGACGAGGGTGAGGTAGAGAGATAAAAAAAAAACAGATGTCAGTAAACAGTATAAATGGCGTTTGGGTTTCTTCGAATTACGCGAAGTGAAGTAATACCCCAGACATGATCGCGTGCCCGAGTCAAAATTGCAGACACCTGCACCCCGCCCCCTCTCCCCCCCTCTTCCCGTTCCCACTTTTGCTGTTATTTTTCCTGCTTACCGGTGGTAGTAATTTTCATCCTCAGAGACGTTTACGAATTGCAACAGGTTATGACATAGGTGGGCGTGTGATGTGAGCGAGTATGTGTTTTTTGCTGTGTGTCTCACGTTTATGTTATGTATTTGCGTTTGACGTTCTAACGCTTCACACCTCGGATACCTTAATCGTTATTGCAGTGAATGAAGGCGTACACCCGGGAATACTTATTTTATTTCGCAAACTCGTGATCTTATTCGAGATAGAAGTAGGAAGGACGCAGGTGTAAGTCCAACAGCACAGAAAATCCGGAGAATAAAAAAGAATCCAGGAACTTCAATGATTCTAGCTAGTGAAGAGATAAGCACCGCTAAAGGTGTGCAGACACCGTCATCGTGAATTAGAATGCGCCTGAAGCGCAATTCTGCTTCTACTGCGGAGGTATCCGCTTCTGGTATGTGGTCGGAAAGTTTGAATGTTCTAGCTTTAGTGCATGTGTGTTTCTTTCAAAACATTCCATGTTTGCTCAGCCTGGTCAGTTAAGACAATTAAGACGCGTCTCCGTTCTTCCCAAGTCCGACCGGGATTTGCATGTTTATTTAACCGGAAAGCCCATACTTGTATGTATCGTATTTGTATGTACAACAATATTTGTACGTATCAACCTAATCTATTATACCGCACATATCTATGCGATATTGTACATAAGGCTGCCCCTCCACGGTGGTTTAGTGGCCATGGTACTCGGCTGCAGATGCGAGGTTCGCTGGATCGAATCCCGGCCGCGGCGGCTGCATTTCCATGGAGGCGAAATGTCGAGGCCCGTGTGCTGTCCGATGTCAGTGCACGTTAAGGAACCCCAGGCGGTCGAAATTTCCGGAGACCTTCACTACGGCGTCCCTAATTATCAGATCGTGCTTTTTGGGACGTTAAACCCAAGAAATCAATCTTGTACATAAAGCTATCGAATATTCCGCGACTCAAGCGAACACGAGTTTGCCATGACACCCGAGATAACTTACTTAACCTGAAAACGACGCAATGTGTCTCATGGGCTTCCTTAATGCTGCTACATATTATGTGATATAAAAAGGGGTTTTATTACTATGACCATATTATTCTTGTGTAGAGAACGAAGTCATGTGCATTCGGCTACTGATCCAAAAAAACGCAGCTTCGGTCCCGGCCGCCGCGGTCGCAGCTTTGATGAAGGAGAACATGGTATTGGCCCGTGTATTGAACGCTATCAGTGCACGTTAAAGAACACCATGTAGTCGAGATTTCCAGAACCCTCCGCCACGGCGTTCCTCATATTAATATCATGGCTTTGGCACGTAAACACCAGCGGTTATCGTAGAGTGGTGTGCGTTCGAACCCTGCTAGCGGCGTCTGCCAATAACATGGTGGCAGAATATAGAACTGCCGGTGTGCCGTGCTTTGGGCGCCAATTTGGAACTTCAATGCCCACACTCCTAAAAACACCATACGCCGGAAGCGGATATAAGACAGGATTTCAACCAATAGTGACGCCGCACATGCCATTAGGAAAGCCGGCTGACCAATGTACAGAGAGAGGAAGGTAAAGGAAAGGCAGGCAGGTTAACCAGAGGAGATCTCCGGTTGACTACCATGTAATGAGGAAGGAGAAAGGGGAGTGAAAGAGGCTGACGAATACTGTAAAGAACACTTACGAACTGAAATCTTTGTGAATTCAGCCTCAGACTTTAAAAAATTATTGCAGTAGGATCGATGTGGGCTCAATGCACAAAAAAACCATGTACTTAGATTAACATGCATGCTAGACAACCCCAGGTGGTGGAAGTAATCTAAAGCACCCCTACCCCCCCCCCCCCGCTTCGCCCTAACGCGCGCACACGCACGCACACACACACACACACACACACACACACACACACACACACACACACACACACACACACACACACACACACACACACACACACACACACACACACACTACACCGTGCCTCGAAGTCATATCGCAATTTTGGCACGTAAAACACTAGAAATCATTGAATCGTCATTCCAGGAACGTTCTGGTTCTGCAGGATTGTGGCCCGAAACGTGGCAAACTTCACTGAACATGACGTACGGAGAATTAACTTGTTGAAACACGAGGTTACGCCATTCCCCTTTTCGGAGCAAGCTTTTCAGGCTCCGCTCTTGGAACACATATGCCGCTTTGGCATCAAGCTCACTTATCTATTTTTCTAGGCGACCTTTCTAAAGGTCGACTTGTGTAACCAGCTTTAATTTCGGTCCTCCATGAAACGTCTCGTTTCTATCTCCCGTATGCAGTCACCTACTTTCCGATTCCTTAAGCGTGCAGCTCGCAATTGGATTGGTAACTCGAGATTTCTCTTCGGCTCATGTTTTCGTTAGAAATAATGAGAAAAATTATGGTGGTTTTTGGGAGCAGTCAATCTCCATATTGATCACCAGTCAACTCCC